>JAPPVO010003869.1:0-10276 GCA_030407325.1 Camellia japonica | reverse complement strand
CCCTCTGCATAGATCAGCTTTTGCCAAAGGGAACAAGGAAATGGATGATGAGGTGATGCACCAACAAACCAGCTAAAAACACCAGCATCCATTAGGATAGCAGCAGCAATTAGACCAGCACCATTAGGGCAGATCCCAGCTTATGCCTAAGGACTGAACACCAGCAGCTTGCATACTCAGATCAAAACAACCCAGCAGGTGACATTACACCAGCAGCTAGTTGCACTCCTGGAACTAAACCCATTGCAGTTGCACTCCTAAGAAACATAGAAACACCACTTGGAATAGACACCACACCATCTTAATATAGTAGAAGTCACTATGGATTGCATAGCACTAACTAAAAACCATAGAACAGATCATAACTGAGCAGGGCAAAACACACAAAACAGCAGCAAGGCTGGATTAACATACACTCAGCAACAGGCTAGATTTCAAAACAGAGCAGGCAAACCGCCACTCCATCCAACCCCACCCCCAACTTTTTCCATCCTCCCATCTCCTTGGATTACCCCAAGTTGGGACTTTGATCTTCTTCATTAATTATTATTATTTTTATTAACTCGTGAATTGTTTCTTTATTAAGAAATGCTGTCTTACAAGATTGAATTTCAATTTTAATTTATGGATTTCTGCATGTATTGGCTAGTGTGGGGGTTAGGGAATTCTTGTTGAGGGTTGCGTGACAGTGAGACTTAACACTGGGGGATAGGTTAAGCAGTTTGGTATTAGTCAATCTCCAGAGTGTTATGTTTGCCATAACCCTTATGAAGATCACAACCACCTGTTTTTCCACTGCCCTTTCTCTGATAGAGTGTGGAATGTCATGAAAATAAAGTTAAATGTTTCTGGCCAGATCTGCCATGGTTTGAGCTGGTTTAGCTTCTGTCTCAACAATTGGGGGTAAATCCCTCGGGTCGGTCATTTCCAGATTGGTTTTTAATTGCACAGTTGACCAATTGTGGATGACCAGAAATAACAGATTTTTTAATGGGGAGTTCCTCCCCGAGGAGGTGGTTATTAAGCAAATAATTGATATGGTTCGATTTCGGATGTTTTCTGTTACTAACCTGAATAGTAATCAAAGTGACAGGTTGTTTCTGGAGACATGGAGGCTGCCAGATTCAATTTGAAGAATAGAGTTACCTCTCTGGATCCGGTTAGAAGAGTTTTGAGGGATGTGAGATCACTTCAAGTGGGTTGAGTGAATGGGAGCATAAATAGAGTGTTATCTAATTGTTTGGTTAATGTGCAGGTTGAAAGGTGCTGTTCTGGGAGCTACACCATATCATAGAGGGTTGGCCCATATTGAGAGAGTTTTGTTGCTAACTTGTTTACACGCTTATGAATTGTTGTTCTATCTTGCAAGTTGCTTGCTGTCAACATTTCTAGAGTGTAGTGAGGTCTCATATTGTGGGTCGAGTGATATGAGTTCATATAATGTGGGCTGTTTGTGGTTTATATGTAAAGCTTTTTCTTGCCGATGGCATAGAGCATTGGTTCTTAGCTGTGATAGGAATTCATGTATCAGGTTGCGTATTTGTTTCAAGTCTGTTGCTAGAAAGAAGGGTTACATAAAATGTCTGTTGGATGTCTTCTACCGCTGGGAACACTTGTGGGCTGTTTGTCCTCTGGAATTAGGAATCTAGCAGCAAGGGATGATGGCTACTCTAAGCGCCTCAAGTGTGAAGAAATCCTTTAATTTTGATTGTAAAAGTCGTTCTTATTTAGTCTATACTAGTATTGATGTTCAGGTGAATATTTTATGGCCTACCCTTGCGGGCTGTGCAAGGGAAAATACTCGTATCTTTGTGCTGACATTGATTCAGCTTTTGGGATTATGGGGTGAGTTCATGGTCCACATACAGCTGGTATGGGGACCCTGAACACATTAAAAGGATCCAAAAAAAGGGTTCATGTATAGTTGCCTTAGTATTCATCAACTATTCATCACTGTCCATGTCATATAAAATATGTGATGGATCCATAGACGTCAACATCAGTTTCAATCTGCCTTAGTATTTTGTCTGATGTCTACCTATAGATGTTGCTCAACTTACTAGGCCATCCTTGGCTTTATGATAAAGGTATGCCTAATAATGGGAGAAAGAAGACCTATGTATTTATGTATGGTGGCAAGACTATCACGTTGAAACCTGCAAAACTCACCAAAAAGTATAAGAGTGAAAAAAAACACAGGTCTTCCCCTAAGAAACCCTACAAGCACAACCTTATGTCTTGAACAATGGAAAATTTGAGAAAATAGGGAAGAAAGTCTGGCCGCTTAGTGTTAGCTTTACTGACTAATGGAGTTCTTCGGGTTTCATTTGACCATACACTCAACTTGCAAGGAAATGACATCTCTACAAGGTGAAATATGATTCAAAGGAGACATTTGCCGACTACTGTACAGAAAATTAAGTCCAAAGGAACACATTCACACAAACACACAAAATGCCTAGGCCAAACGAGACATTGTTGACTTGAAATAACAATCATGTAAAATATATCAATATAATATGAATGGCAGCACTGGATTTTGGTATTTGTGATGTACGGATTTAAAAGAAAATTAATTTTGAGCTTAAATATGATGATTAAAAAACTTTAAACCAATGTCATTTCATAGTGATTAACTTAAAATTCTTTTTGTTGCTGATCAAAAAAAATATAGTGATTAAATAATCCGAGGCCAAGGATACAAGCTTACAAGAATCACAAATCACAATAATACGACTATACTGTAAATAAACAATTAAAAGAAAATAATAGATAAGTAATAATATTTTCAAATGTTTCATCAATGATGAACTCACTTGAAGGAGAGGCCAATAGATTGTTCCCCATCTTAAAAAAAAAACTCAAAAGAAAACAGTATACAAGTTCAGCCACTCTTAGTGGCATTTTATCAAGCACCTAAGAGGCATAATAATATATACTAGTGCAATATATGAGAGAAACTATGACCCTATATAACTTTACCACCTATGTAGACAATTTTAACAACCCGAACAATACACTACTATTCAAAACATTGTACAATACAAAACCAGAATGAAAATTGAAGAAAATCCTTCAAGAAGATGAAAAACTCATTTCAACTTCATACTAAATCACAAAAATGATTAATGTACTTCTTACTAAATTAAAACAAATCATCCAAAATAACAGAGCACTGAGTGTTTATTCTTATTCTTCTTCTTCTTTTTTTGGTTCAATTTTTCGAAAAAAAAATTAAAAAAATAACTCAAAGAGAAAGAAGTACATAAAACATCAAATTACCTATGAAACTTCAACGATGAATAACAGAGCTTCAACTCCTTACAGCTCTGATCCAGTAAATCGACCAACTCGTCCAATCGGAGACACAAACTTGCCAAATCAAACGCAAAAACCTGAAAAAAATTCCAAGTGTTTTCTAGGGTTTTTTTGTATGCTCGATTTGCGATTATATGTGGAAGAAACACAACGCAAGAGAGGGGTCGTGCAAGAGATGGAAACTGAATGGAAAAATCGCGGCAAATTTAGAGCGCCTTTTTTCTTTCAGGTTTCAATAACATTCTTTATTTGCTATATCCTGTAGAATGAAGTTCCGTACTTAGGAAACCTTTAATATTGGTTTTCAATTGCTATTAAAATATAAAAAATTGCTATAAAAAATTAAATGTTATTATTCAAAAATCTTTTACAGCATTTTAGTAAAAAATGTTATGTATACCTTTTATTTTATAACATTCATAAAAAAATGCTATAAACAAATGTTATTAATTATACTTTTTGTTGTAATGTGGGCACTTCAGCCAATGCTGCGACGCCCTTCGGCCGCTCTTTCCCTAATCCCATCCCGGGGATGTGTTGTAGCTTGTTCACGAGGTACATAGATTGAGCACTGACGTACACTCCCTCATTAACAGCCATGATATTCTGCACAACCGAGCCTCAACCAGAGTAAACCCTGATAAGAACACATCCTCCGTGCCGTGCTCGATTTCTAGGACTGGTGTAGATACCTCCGGAGGTGGATGGATTGACGAGTTCCCGAAAACAATGGCCACCCCCTTCCCGTGAGGGTACTTCAGCATCTGATGTAAAGTGGAAGAGACTGCTTTCACTTGGTGCAACCACGGCTGCCCCAAGAGTAGGTTAAAGGTTGCAGGAACGTCCAATGCATGGAATTCAATGTTGTGTTGTCCTGGACCAACCTGGGTCTGAATTTTGACAGTCCCCATCACCTCCCTGCTTGGTGTTATCATAGGCTCTGATCACTTGAGTAGTTGGCACGAAGTCCGCGGGCTTTAACCCGATTGCATATGCTGTCCTTGACGGGCACACATTAATGGCGGATCCCGTGTCAAAAGAACCACTGGCACCCCACTTGTCTCTACATTCCACAGAAGATGTAGAGGGGTTTGTTATGATTTGCGCCCTCAGGTGGCAGTTCTTTGTCTGAAAAGGTTAACGTCGGGGAACTTCCTCCCGGAAAGACCAGTCCAACCAGCTGCTCTGGTGTGGTATCTATAGAAAAGTTTAGCCTTGTCCATAGCAGATAAGACAGCCTGTTTGTGCACTCGTGATGCCATAAGCAGTCCCCAGATGGAGATGTCTGCTTGTATCTTCTTCAACTGCTTCAATACAGCTTCCTCCTCAATCTGCTTCTCTTTCTGCTTTTCAGTTTCCTTGTCTTTCCCAGATGCCTCTGGTTAGTCTAGGTGCGGGGGCTTGAAGTACTGCCCGCTTCTTGTCATGTGATCGACTTCATCGAGATACCAGGTATCGTCAGGTTGATTGCTCCCCCAATCCTCGTCTGTGTGGGCAAGACACAAGTCATCGTCTTCCCACCACATTCCGTTGGCATTCAAAAGGCATCTGTCTGGCTCCGGCAAGATTGTACTCGTAGCACTCTCAGCCCACATGCTCACAGCATCTTCTGTCCTTGTGCCCACAGCACTTTCAATCCCCTCATGGGTTTTGGTTTTCCCGGTTCTCTCAGAACCCTGTTGTTCTACCTGCGTCAACGCAGTTTGTTATTCAGCTTTCCCTGCATTCACAATGCTTCTGTCCTGAGCGAAATTCTTTGTACCGGCGCTCTCTAGCAATATACTCTGACTTTCTGCCCTTCCGGCCACAATTGATACCCTCGCCCCTGCCGGGCTCTGTTGGAATTCTACAACATCCGGTTGATCATCCAGCCATCCGGTAGCCTCTGCCGATTCCTCATACTCAAAGTTGACTGCTGCGTCCCCTGATTCTTGGTCATTGAAAAACTGGAGGTTGGCAAGACCCTTCTTCACAGCTGTTTAAATCATCCGTTCCCTGCTCAACTTATCCCCTGGATCATACACAGTTCTTGCCCTCTCTGGCAATTCGCACTCGGCTCAGACCGGCCTGCTGACAGGATGTAATTGCTCGGATTGTAGGCTTCTCCAACAAAATTCCAGACTGCTCAAACCCCAACTCAACAGTTTCATTCTCCTCTGCAATCTCCCCTGCACCGTCTTCAACAGTTGCCACCATTGGCTCAGGTTGGGTTGTAGAGATTTCCAGCATGCACAAAAAGTCAGTGCAGTCGGGAAAGAACACCCTGGCTTAGGTAGATGGGAGGGAGTGAATAGATGCTAGGATCGTAAGACACGACCCAGTCTGGATGAAGTTGATTCTTTTGGGAGGTGGAGCTTGGTTGTGTGTTAGGGAGGTGGTTGGTTGTGACGTTAGGTCTCTCTGGAGGCAAGATCACAGTTTTGTCAATGAGGTCTTGAATCTCGTAACGCAGTCTGAAACATTGGTCGGTGTCATGACCGTGTTGTTGTGATATGCACAGTACTTGGCTGGGTTGTGAGTGTGGGGGTAGTAGTGGATTTGGTAACGGCCTTGGCTCAGGGGTTTTAGCGTGCCCCTTTCTGATTAAGACCCCTAGAGCCTTGGACAAAGGCATGTACAATGGAGTGAAGGTTCTTTGGCCTCTGGGTTGGTATTTAGTGGTCTGTGTATTGCTTCCGGATGCACCGGAGAAGGGTGTGGCTGCCATGGGCCTGGAAGGGGAGGGGAATGGTGGCGACCATGCTGACCTCCGAAGTTCTTGCAGTTGCAGCGCCACTCGGGCCCGCATTGTTGTTACGGTTAAAGGTTCTCCGGGTTGCTCCCTGTCTTGGTCAATCAGACCCTGTTTCATTGCATCTTCAATTTGTACCCCATCTCGTGCAGATCCGAAAAAGTGGGGAAGGGGAGTACAATCATCTTTTGCATCAGTTTTGGTTGGAGATTGCGCACAATCATCCTGATCTGGTCCTTATCGGTGGGCCTTAAAGTCATCATCGAGGCCTTCGCCCTCCACCGAGTCACAAAATCCGAGAAACTCTCTTTGAGCTCCTGCCTTGTTGTTTCGAGATCACGAGTTGTAATCTCGATCTGGGTGTTGTAAGAGTATTGCGCAACAAAGGCCTCGGCCATTTCATCCCAACTCCGCTTGACATCATCCTCCAACTTCGCATACCAGATAGCGGCCACACCCGACAGGGTTCGGCCGAATAGCGAAAGCTTCTGGGGTCTGGTGAGGCCCATTGGTCGTAGTATATCTGAGAATAGCCGGAGGTGGACCATGGGATCACCAGATCCGTCGAAGCGATCAATCTGCGGCATCTTGAATCTATCCGGCAGCGTCACAGCCACATCGGTATATCCGTCCTCGATATCCGGATAGCTTTTACCCCCTGGGATTTTTTGAATAGCTTCTCGAGTTTGCTCAGTTTTAGTGCTGTGGGGTCTACTTCGAACTCGAAGGGAGAGTCCGGTGGTTGACGGATGTATGTACTTTGGATGATTGAGGTGGAAGCGGGGGCGGAGCTGGCCCCGTTGGAAGGTCTGTGTCCTCCTGGATGTTTTGGACATTTGGCAAGGTGTTTTGGACGTTTGGCAGGACATTCTGAGTAGTTGGTGTTTGCTCGGGTAGGGGGACCTCTGGTAGAGGAGGATTTGGGTGTGAGGCTGATGCCCCGGCTTGCTACTGTAGCCGGGTAATTAGCTCCGCCTGCTGGGCCATGATTGTGGCCTGTTGTTTAGGGAACTCCGCTTGGCGGACAGCGTCCTCCTGCATCTGCCTCATGCTCTCTTGGAGTTGACGCATCATTTCTTCCATCCCGGCCATATTCTGTTGATCCTGGTGACTGCCTGGTATGTGTATTTCTATGGCAGAAACTGGGACCTCAACCCGACTATTTACTGCTAGGATAGACCACTGCTCTGGTAACCTCTGTTCAGACATACTACGCCTTCTCGGCCTTCTCTTGACAACCGGGGGTAGAGAATGGAACACTGGCTGTCCGTCAACCAGATCCTCAGATCGATTGATCCGACGACCTCTTGTCCAAAGTGCTTGGGGAATATCTACTGGGTCGGAAGCAATTGTGCTAAAACTGCCCTAGCAAAAGATAAATAAAGCAATAAGGAAATAAACAACTAGATAAATGAACAGCATAACAGCTCAAAATAAATACACAACACACAGCTGGGCATAACAACACACGGTCGATAAGCTGAATACACACTGTCCTCAAACACTGATCATTATTCCTGAATCACTGTCCCCGAAGACTGAATCTGATACCCGCAGATAACTGATTCTCAAACACTGACTGGTGCCCGCAGGCCTGATGCCCAAACTCATAAGCTAACACATGCATTCCCTGTAGAGACGCACTCTAAAAGCACATAACAGATAAGTGAGAGCCAAAACACCCCTATGTTGGGGTAGGGTTTCCCTGTCCTATTTTGTCAGGAGCTAGGGTTTCCCTACGCACACAGCGGTTTCAAACAACCTATATCGGGTAAGCAACCTGTCCTAGTTTGGAATGGTCACTACGGATTTCGATATGCACTAGGTCGAATGGTCAAAGGGTGCCCCGGTAAAACCGGGGTTTGTGTTCCCATACTGGCAGAGCCCACAACCGGTCAGCCTTATGGTCATACCTTGACAAGACAAGCCTCCGCAAACCGTTCAGGAATAGCAGATGGCAAACACGGTGTCCTAGGCGCACCAATGCAAATGCAATGCAAAGAAACACATAAGTGTAGCCAAAACCAGATATCATGGGTTCAAGTCAAGTTCTCTAACTCCCCAGCAGAGTCGCCAGAAACTGTAGACGTCCCCGAACGCCCCGGGAAGGTTGAGTTCCCCCCGTTCCGTTCATTTTGGGCTCACTATAGTTCAGGACTCTAATGTCACGGTTCTTAATCTGAACCAAAGAGTCCAAATCCGGCAAATCGTTTTGAGAAAACAGATTTTTTGAAAGAAGTGCCAAACATGGACTGCTTTGCCAGATACAGAGTCGCCACCTAATATTTTATTTTTGGGAAATTTAGGAAACCCTGACTCGTTTGCCTAAGGCCACGTGTCCGTCATCACCAAAGTTGCCTCGGCTCGGGAACTTGGGTACGATTGGGAAGGTCACTTCGTGAGCACCCCCGCTCGCCCGATCAAAGATCGGCCTCTACTAAACATGATATCTATTTTGAAAACATTATGTGCTCTTATTCCGGTTATTAGCCTAGATTTACTATGTGATGCGCACAGCATACAAGTATAGACCGGGTCGCCTGAATTGGAACAAAACATTTCATGTTTGTTTTTGAAAGATGGTTTGCTACTCGCAAGTAGGCTTAAAATGCAGATTTTGCTACCCTCGGGTGGGCTTAGAAAAGATGGTTTTGCCACTATCTAGTGGGCTTAAAACTCACAGTCAATGCTTTGTTCCAATCCAAATAACCCAACCTTCACCCACAGGCATTCAGGCAGTTATATCACATAAGCAATAGCCTCATGGTAAGCATGCTATCATGCAGTCACTCATCACACTCATGCAAGGATGCTAAAGCAAAAAAACTTACCGAGTACTCCCAGCCAAAACAGAAAGCTAATTAGAAATCATGCATGATCCTAACTATACAGAAATGCCTAATGTAACACATGCAAAAATGCAAGTATAGCAGGCTCGGCTATTCTAAACATGGCATATGGAATGCTACAGCTAACATGTATTCAACTCGGAATTGAAATACAAATGCAGTTAGTATGATGCGCCGAGCCCGGTGCGTGCAAACAGATGAATGAATGCAAACATGCTATCATACTGTATGCTAATTGAAACATGCCCTATTCTAACCATCATAGCTGGTAAATAAAAGGGAGAAAGACGTGGGGTTGGAAGACATACATCAACGCAGCACACTTATTACAATTGTGCCTCACTCGGAGGGTCCGAATAAATAATATACAGTCCCAAATGAATAGTTACAGTCCGAATAAATACAAAATCCTAATTAATTAACAAATTAAACTAGGAAAGCTGTAAACTAGCATACAAGCTAGGGACTGCTCGACTCTATTCCGGATGATGGATGATATATGTTTTGAGCTGCTTTGGCGGAAATCCACTGCATGCCCCAATTAGCCTCTGTTTGCAATTGTTCTTGGAAAGTGTACGGGGGCGAAATATCCTCTGCTTTCCGTATCCTTGGACGTCAAGCTTCTCGTGACGGCGTCTGATCCTGCGACACAGAAACGGGATAGCTGCCCGGCGGTGGCGTGCCAGATAGACCCTCCGACGATCAAGTCAGACCACTTGAGGAAGAAGAAGGCTATCAGAGAGAGAGTGTTTTGTGGAGGAGTGAATTCGCTTACCTCTAACTTCGTCTTCTTCCATATTTCTAGGCTGGCCATGCAAAACCCAAGATTGTGCGCGCACTACCTCTGCTGTCCTTCCCTGGACAGGTGGCAGTGCGCGCCTCTCACCACCTTACGCGTGTAAAGGCTTAGTCCTCCCACCATACACACAGAACTGTCCAACGGTATTGAGGCGGTGCGTGGAGCAGATGTCCTCTCCCTCACGCCATGGGCCCAGGTGGCACACTCAACCGGAGTACCATGACCGCCTGTTTCTTGTTTGGAGAATTGCCCATGTACATAACCGAGCTATACGTCGTCGACCTATAACTTGGAATCGGGCGACAACCCGACCAACTCGGCTGAGCTATTATTGACCGGTTCACCACAACCACCCTGTTGCGAGGCATGCCGCCTCCAACCGTTCTAACCTTCAATCTCGGTCACATGAAGCCACTTTATATCGACTGATTGGTCCAAGGCGCGCCGGCCCTGATCGCCCCACTGTCCAGTCGGGCTACCTTTTAGCTCGGTCAAAATCCGCTACCCTGAGCTCCGTCTAATACGTGCAATCGCAGCTTGGCTAGGCCAGCCCATGCCTGGCCGGTCACTTCTCCGACC
>JAPPVO010003868.1:0-19940 GCA_030407325.1 Camellia japonica | reverse complement strand
TCCCAGTTCTGTTTCACAGAGTCCTCTAATTTCACATACCAGATTGCGACTATCCCAGACATGGTTTGGCTGAAGAGAGACAACTTCTGGGCTGGGGTCAAACCCATGGGCCTCAGGATATCAGAAAACAGGTGGATGTGCACCATTGGGTCTCCAGAGCTGTCGAAGCGGTCAATATGCAGCATCTTGAACCACTCCGGTAAGGTAACTGTAGATTCAGTGTACCCATCCTCTAAATCCGAGATGGAGTTCACTCATTGTGCTCGTTTGAATAACTTCTCCAGTTTATTGACCTTGACTACAGTTGGGTCAACCTCAAATTCAAACGGAGCTTCAGTTTGATAGACAGGAGTTTTAGAGGCTTGTGCTGGGATTCGCTCCACCGGATTGCCCTGAGTCTCTTGGACATTAGCAGTATGGGCTGTGGCTCTGGGTGTCAGGCTACCTGTGGGAGGTGCATGAGATGCAGAATTCGCGGCCGACTGTGGTTGTTGTTGTTGTAGCCGGGTTATCATTTCAGCCTAACGAGCCATGACTTAAGCCTGACAGACTGCGTCTTGTTGCAGTGCCTCGACTGTTTGTTCGAGGTGCTGTATTAGTTCTTCCACATTGGCTGGGGGATACTGAGCCATGGGAATGGGTGATTAATCTCGTGATAAGCTGAATACAGACAACTATTCCCAGACCATACTAGACTCGGGTGAACTGATGGGTGACTGCCGTAGAAACTGCATTTGTGAATTCTGCCTGAACCTCCTTCATCTTGTAACCGGTGGGAGTGAGGTAAACACAGTTTGCTTCTGAACAATTTCCGACCTGACAAAGTCTATTGACACAAGTCCAGAGTACCTGGGGGATATTGGAGCCTTCTGAAGCTATGGTTCCAGGACTACCTTGCAAAAGAGAAAATAGACAGTATCTCAGTCCAATTTCACTAGAACGAATATGATCACAGCTAAATGACTGTACTCTCTATACTGAATTATGCCCCCAAAACAGATACCAACTTGGCAACTGATATGTACATCCATGTACAGTTTCACTGTAAAGCACATACCAGTTAAGTGAGAGCGAAAACACCCCTATGAGGGGATAAGGTTACCCTATCTTAGTTTCGTCAGGAACTAGGGTTTTCACTATGCATAACAAGTGGTTTCACACAATCCTATATTCGGATAAGCATTCTGTCCTAGTTTGGAACAATCTCTATGGTTTCCGATATGCAACTAGGTCGATTGGTCAAAAAGGGTACCTCAGCAAGACTACCTAATATACCTCTCGCACCTAACACCGAGAAGTGAAAGGAGGATCAAACGGTAAAACGGTAATCCATATCCAAGGGTTGTGTTCCCATCGTGACAAAGCCCGCAATCGGTCAGCCTTTTGGTAAGCTTTTCCAAACGAGCCTTTGGCAAACCGTTCAGGAATAGCAGATGGCAAACATTG
Source organism: Camellia japonica (assembly GCA_030407325.1). NCBI lineage: Eukaryota > Viridiplantae > Streptophyta > Magnoliopsida > Ericales > Theaceae > Camellia > Camellia japonica. The sequence continues at coordinate 18,494 of JAPPVO010003868.1, read as the reverse complement.
TGACTTAGGCGCACCGATTGTGAGAATGCGAATATAAAAAAATTAAGTAAATAATTAAATAATAATAATATTACAATCTCAAATATTTTGATGGTGAATCATAAGTGCAAATTAAATATTTGGAAGGTCTTTTAATTAATTTTTAAACCTAAAATAAATTTATGGTGAAAGTCTTTAATTGAGAGGCAAGATTTATAATTTAAATAAATAAATAAATTTAAGTGTCAAATTAGTAAGCATATTTTGATCTAATAATATTTGTATTTTAATGGAGATAGAAATTAAAATAATATAAAGAGATAATCAATTAGAGCCTTTTGGTTAGACATATATATATATATATAAAGGATAACAAAACCCTAATTCTTATGTTATTGTTTCACACAACTTTCAGAGCAGCAGTGAGAGGTGAAGAGAGGGAGAGAGACGTCTAGGTCATTGGGTGAAAAGTGCTGAAAATTGTTGAGTTTTGTGGTAGCCATTGGCAAGGTAAATCCCTTATTTTTTTTAATTCCCTCACTATCTTGTTCTTCTTCTTGTGAGTTGCTGCGTAGTTGATGGATCAAATCGGTGAAGTAGGTACATGAGTTGGGCATGGCTATGAAATATTTGGCTGATTGGGATAGTTTTTGTGTCCAAAAATTCTGTACAGAATCAGAAACTTTAAAAATCATGAAACCATATCAAACGAATGAATTTTGGACTGAAATTTTTACAGTAGATTAATTACACATTGAATTGCACATCTAAAATTTTTCATAATTTTTGGAGTCAAAATCCATATAATCTGATGCGTTCAAATCTGTCCAGAAAACTGGTTTTAAACAGTAAGTTCGGGAGTGTTGTTCTCTTTGGGTATAAATTTGCAAATTATCAAAATAGTGTCATTAGAACCGATTACGAGTCTAGTTTCTTTCATTTTTGACCTTGCATTGATTTCTCATGTATACTAAGAGAACCGTCAATTTCTTTAAAGTGCTACAGAAAATAACCTGTTGGGCATAATTAATTGTAAATAATTATTTTGATAAGCAAATCAAGTAAAACCAATTGGGTTTGAAACTTAGGATATATTAGTTGATATCTGGAGGGTTTTTGAATTTTTCGAATGGTGTAGCGTGGGTTTTTAATTTTCAGAGTTAGTGAACAGTTCGGGAAAACCTATCAAAAATTCTATTTTATCTCAAAGTCACATTTAATTAAGTTTCGACCGGAACCCATGTCTTGGGTGATTTTAGACCTTGAAAAACATGAATTTAGGTAATATTTAAGAGTAACGGTGAGTTGGGTTGAGCCGTGTTAGTGCGCTTTAGTTGAGGTTACTTAGTTCCTATTCTTTAGTATTTTTAAATTAGTAGTGACGTGTAGTTTTTATACTTGGTTTAGGGCACTAGTTGGACTTTTATACTCTATTTGAGGATTACATTATTTCGTTTCCAGGTGAGTAGTTTCATGCTACATATTTTTATAAATGTTCCCCTACCCTGAATTGTTAGAAAATTAAATTGTTGTTTAATGACTAAACTGTTTTGATAAATTATTATATTATCAATGGAATCAAATTATTTCTGAAACATGTGTGAACTTGGCATACTGTAAACTATTTTTTTGGTCTCATGTTTATAATGATGAACTACCGTACCTTGAACTGTTGGAAAATGAAATTGTTGTTTCATGACTAAACTGTTTTGATAAATTATTATATTATCAATGGAATCAAATTATTTCTGAAACATGTGTGAACTGGGCATACTGTAAACTATTTTTTTGGTCTCATGTTTATAATGATGAACTACCATGTTTTGCGAAACTGATGTGTATTGATTATTAGGACCATCTGTGTATTTAGTCCAAGGAAATTATTCCACTGTGTGTGGTGACTTTGGCCACTAGGGAACAGATCCGGGTTGGGCAGTGATGACTCTAGTTCTCAACGATTTTAAGGAAAAGACCTAGGTTAAGCTAGGTGACCTTCAATCGGATCGTCTTTGAGAAAAGGCCCAGGTTGCCAACCTGAGGATGACTCTTAGTTCGGTATTGGATCCAACGAGGCTTATAGCCTTGAGAACTGTGTGGCATATTACTTGTTATTTTCTTGGTACCCAGAAAATTATTGGTGTTCATGTTGTAATCTGTTTTAAGTGGAAAATGTCATTTATCATGTTCTTGAGAGACATGAGTATTTTAACTGTTGAACTGTGGAACCTTCTTTTTGAAACAGATTCTCTTTACCAAACTGTATGTCAATCTAGTTTCTGTGATATATATCTTATTTTGGAATTGAACCCTGTTTTCAAAACTGTATTTACTATCCATGTTGCTACTCACTGAGCTATCAGCTGACTTAGTTGTTTACCATTTCCAGGTGTTAGAAGGACTTAGAGTGGACTCATCGCATAGCAGGGACTCGATTGCATGAACCTCTAGGACATTCCCTTATTTTAGAGTGTTATGTCAAGTTTGTGCATTTTTTTTTATTGGGGTTCATTTAGGATTATTTTGATATCTAGGCTGTTGATATTCGATAAGTTTGGATGGTTTTGATTATGGTTGATTTTGCCGCTTATAATTGTGGCTTGTCACTGGATTGAGTTTTGGTTATTTTTATTGGACTATTGTTTAGTTGTTTAATGTGATTATGGATTCGTGTTTAGGCTTACGTGTGCCTTGGGCTCAGGCCCTGTGGCCCACGACCGGTCATGCCTGGATTTGGGGTGTGACACCGATGCAAATGCAATGCAAAGAAACACATAAATGTAAATAAAGTCATATCATGAGTTCGAATCAAGTTCTCTAACTCCCCAGCAGAGTCGCCAGAAACTGTGGCTCGTCTTTTTCGTGCCCCTTTTCGGAAGGTTTGAACAAAAGCCCTCATGGTTCGGATTCCCGCGGTTCTGAATCTAATCTCACAAGTGCAATGTGAAATTGATAAACACCAAAGAGTCCAAATTCGACAAATCGTTTTGAAAAATTGATTTTGAATCAAAAAGTGCCAAAATTGGACTGCTTTGCCAGATACAGAGTCGCCACCTAAATATTTTATTTTTGGAAAAATTTAGGAAATCCTGACTCGTGCCGAAGGCCACATGTCCGTCATCACCAAAGTTGCCTCGGCTCGAGAACTTAGGTACGAGAGGGGAAGGTCATGAATTGAACACCCCCGCTCGCCCGATCAAAGATCAGCCTCTACTAATCATGATATGATTTCTTATAAACATTATGTGTTCCTGTTCCAGTTATTAAACCAACATTACTATGTGATGCACACAAGTAAGTATAAACTAGTTTGCTCAATTTGGAATAATTCGACTCATGTTTGTTTGCGAAAATGGTTTGAATTTGCCATCTCAAGTGTGCTTAAAGTTTGCAGATTTGCCACCAAACATAGTGGGCTTAAAACATGATTTGCCACTCAACAAAGTTGGCTTGAAATGCACATTCATTGAATTGTTCCAATTCAAACAACAAGCCTTCATCCACAGGCATTCAAGTAGTTTAGCATTTAAGCACATAGCCTCATGGCAAGCATGCTAATCATGGAAACATTCACACTTATGCAAGTATGTTAAAGCATAAAAACTCACTTAGTACTCCAAGCTAAGAAAACATGAGTTAGTGAAATATGCATGATTCCTAACTATGTTAAGTGTCTAATGCAACACATGCAATATGCAATTAATAGGCTCAGCTACTAATATGACATATGAAGCAATTTGATAACATGTGGTTAAACACGTATTCAAAGAAGTATTGAAATGACAATGCAGTTTGAATGCTGCACCGAGCCTCGGTGCATGCAAGACAAATGAATGGATGCAAGCATACGATATGCTAATTTGAAATATGTCCCTAATCTAACCATTAAAAGCGATTAAATAAAAGGGAGAAAGACATGGGGTCGGAAGACATGCACACACGCACACACACTTATTACAACATTACGCCATTACGAAGGAGGGTCCGAATGAATAAGCTAACCAATTAGCTACGCTAATTAAGCTAACTAATTATTACAAAATTCGAAACTAATTTACTATTCTGGTTAACTAATTACAAAACGAAATCGAATAACTAGTTAAACGAACTAATTAGTTACAACACTTAATTAGCTACAACTAATTAATTACAACACATATTTAAGCTAGATATTTAAACGTTAAATAAGCTTGAAAATGCAAGGGAGGCTCATGCACGTGTTCGGTTTCCACCCGAAAAGCCACTGTTTTGCTGCTGCAAGCCTCTGTTTGCACATTTGAGTGCTACCCACTTCCAGAACACCTCTAATCCATCTTACCAACACACTGTGTAAATTTCATTGGTGGCCGACAGGGGGCCGGTTGGCTACTGATGGTGGCTGTCGGCCACTGATAGCCGGGGCTTCCTTGCTGCAACAGAGAGCAAAACAGTGTATTTCTCAAAGGTTGTTTGCACACTTTGCCTCTCTTTTTCATGGGGAAATCAAAGAAGGGACAAAATTTGGTTCACAAACCATCAATCAAACAATTTCATTGCATGATGGCTTATGAAACCAATTGTGCAAGTTTAGTAAATGCAAGAATAAGACTCAAAATGACCATCACCCTATCATGCATGATCAAGGGCAATGGAGACCAAGGAAAATGGCACATTTCATCACTTTTGAGTATGAAATGGCCCATTTACCTTGTGTTTAAATTAATGTACGATTTGAACACATGCAATGCAACACAAAGAATGCTTATCTTGCCTCTTTTACTTGTCAATTTTGTGTACTCATTTTAATAACCAAATCATTCCTTAATCCATTAAGTCCATTGGTGAGTGTCCTCTAATGGAAAGAGGGCTCAAACCACAAGTTGCTTTGGGCATAAAAGAGGCATTACACTGTTGGTAATGAAACCCCTAAGGGATTAAACCATTGGGTGTACCATCTCCATTTCACACTTAGGGAAACAAGTGGTTTGAAACCACTTTCAAAGAAAAAATAAAATCAAGAAAGGAAGAAGGTTGCAGAGATGATTAAGTGCTGGAAATGAGTGATGAAAGCACTAAAACATGTAACCAACTCAAACCAATGGTGGTTAAAGCCTTAAAACACCAAGCAAGTGAAAGAACTTACACTACAACTATGCAAAACAAGACTCAGATGAACTAACCAGCCCAAAAGAGAGCTAAAACAGGTTATTTCAGTGACTAAAACATGTTGGACTTGAGCTAAGTTAAGCGAGAAAAACATGCCAACATGTGAAGCTAACTAATCATGCAAGCATGGCATAAGAAGGGGAGACTAACCTCTCCAAATTTGGACTTCAAAATAAGTTTTTTACCACTAAAAAAACTCTGAAATTCAGTGGTTAAAAGGTCCAAAAAAGTTAGTTTGAAAGTGATGAACAAAGGCACAAAAACTTGACAATCTAAGAAGCAAGAAGGGTGAACCACCCCTTAACTGAAAATGGCCTCAAACCCCCACTTTTAAGCCATAAAAATAGAGCTTTTCCAGTTTAAAACGAAGCCAAAAACAGTCCAAAAGATAGTAGAAAGAGATAGGAAAACAAATGTGCAAAACAAGCTTAAAGGACAAGTGTTATACCTCTAGAAGCCAAGACACAATTTGGCCAACAATCCAAGCTAAAACCACCTTCAAGAGCTCAAAAAAAGTCCTAAGGAACCTCAGCTCAAAGGTGAGAGGATTTGGTTTAGGATGTGTATTCAAAAGTGTAGAGAAACTAGGCAAGTATGCACAAAATTGCAAGAGAGAGAGAAATCTAGAGAGAAAGAGAGATATTTTGGTCCCAAATTTTCTTTCACTCCTAAAATGTTCTAACCTCTAAAGCAAGAAGAGAGGTCCTTATTAGATAGAAAATATGAGTCTTGGGTTGAAAATATCTAAAAGGGACAACTGGAGCATTTGGAGGACAGTTGGCCAAAATATCTAGGCTTTACACCAGTGGCCAATCGGCCAGAAGCGGTGGCCGGTCGTCCACAGATGGTAATTGTCGGCCACCTGTCGGCCACAAAAAAATCTACTTCCAAGCCCGACTGCAAATGGGCATATCTCCTTCATCCGGACTCCTTTGCAGGTCATTCTTAAGTCTAAATTGAAACACCAGAAGTCTACTTTCCAATGGAAGGGGCCTCACATCAAAATTCTAAGTGTGCTAAGAGATATGCCTATTTTATTGAAGGTTGCTCAATTTTGGCTTAACCGGATTGATACCTAACTTCAACCAGCCATATCTCCCTCATCCGGACTCGGCTTTAGGAGATTCTTGAGTGTAAAATGAAGCCCCGGAAGTCCACTTCCCAATGGTGGTGGCCCCACAATTAAAGTCCAAGTGTACAAAAAGGTAGGATTGATCTAGTGAGGCTGCCCAGTTTTCTCTCAACAGTTTCAAGCCCAACCACTTCCCCAACTAGTTTTCTTCCCTCCACTCTTATTTTCTTCAACTCCAAACCTCTAAATAAGATGTTTAAATGGATTTTTCAAAGAGTTCACCTCTCTTTCATTTATTTCCACTTTGTCCTTGCTCGGTTTACCGAAAAGTGCAATTTTAACGAAATGCGAGCTTCGGAACATCGTAGAAACATTTTCAAAAATATTTTGAAAGAGAGGGTTTTAAGGTCTAAAATAATTTTGGTCCAAAATGGGGTGTAAGGTTGGGATTTGAAGCTCCTCTTGCCGAAGAAATTGAACCTTTGCATAGCACAACTCTCATCACTAAGTGATCAACCTGAGGCGCTCAAGTCTTAAGGGCGATAAAAAATGGGGTGTCTACAATAAGACTATCAAATAATGGTAAATTAGATAATAAATTCCTTTTGGCCTCGGTACAAGTCAAATCTAAGGCAATGAGTTCTGCTTCCATGGTAGATCTAGATATAACAGTTTGTTTAGAGGATTTCCAAGCTATTGCGCCACCACCTAAAGTAAACACATAACCACTAGCTGCTTTAGTTTCATCAGATTCAATTATTCAATTAGCATCACTAAATCCTTCTAGCATAGCAGGAAACCCACAAAAATGAATTCGATAATTTATTGTACCTTTAAGGTATTTATATTGAGAAATACTTTCACCCATATTTTTCTTTAAGCGAATATTAGGATCAAATGGAGTAGATACAACTTTCGCATCACAATAATTAAATTTCTTTAGCAATTAGTCAACATAATGTTCTTGTGACAAAACAACTCCTTTATCACTTTTAATTATTTTAATACCCAATACAACATTAGCTGGGCCTAAGTCCTTCATATTAAAATTGCTAGATAAGAAATTCTTAGTGTCATTACTAACAACCAGATTACTACCAAAAATAAGAATATCATCAACATATAAATAAAGAATAACACAATCACTATCAAATTTTTGATATACACACATTTATCAGAATCATTGATATTAAACCCATTAGAAACAATTACTTTATCAAACTTTTCATGCCATTGTTTTGGAGCTTGTTTTAATCCATAAAGAGATTTTACAAGTTTATATACCTTTCTTTCTTGTCTAGGAGCTACAAAACCTTCGGGTTGATCCATATAAATTTCTTCATTTAATTCTCCATTTAAAAATGCCGTTTTGACATCCATTTGGTATATATCTAATTTATAAATTGAGGCAATAGCTATTATGACCCTTATAGTGGTTATACGAGTTATCGGAGAATATGTATCAAAGAAATCTATTCCTTCTTTTTGTTTAAACCCTTTAGCTACAAGTCTAGCTTTAGTTTTTTCTAGAGTTCCATCCGTTCTTAATTCTTTCATGGATATTCATTTACAGCCTATTGTATTACAACCTTATGGAATATCAGTTAAGTACCAAGTATTATTAGTCATAATAGAATCCATATCACTATTTATAGCATCTTTCCAAAAAGTAGCATCTGCCGATGTCATAGCTTCATTCTATGTTCGAGGATCATTTAACTAAATAAGTAAGAAAGTCATTATCAATATATTTTTCTATTCTTCCTCTTTTACTTCTTCTTAGTTCAGTTCCCACTTGATTTTCTATACTACTATTAGACATAAAATTTTCATTAATTGATTTAGATAACTTATCTTTCATAGGAAATACATTTTCAAAAAATACAGCTTCTCATGATGTTACGACCCAAACCCGTCCCTATAGGTTTAGTACCGTAACCGGCCAATAATCTGTGATTACCAAAGGCATACTTAACAATAATGACAATAACACAATAATGGGGCTGGCGGAAGCCAAACAATAATAGAAAATAGCGTTCAATGAGATATGAGGACTTAAATGAACAAAACAAATTTCACATATTTGTGATTATACAAAAACTTAAGTCCATAACACACATGTACAAAACAAAACACAAGCTAGGGAATTAAATCTCATTGTCAAAAAACAGTTAACAAAACACAATAAACATTCTTATCTCATAAATACAATGTCAAAATGGTGAATCTGAATCACCCAAAAACCCCTGACATGGAAACGTTCGAAACCTCACAATGAGGCATAGTAATTAGGTTGACAAAAACAGGTTTCGAGTCGACGCCCGCTAACTCTGATCCGGTGCTCGATCACCAACATACATATAATAAACAATGAGTTAGAGCCCAGTTAATAACAACTATGTAAAGGGGTTATAAATAATGTCCTTACAATAATTCAAAACAGTCAGATTCAGTAGTGAATAAATTCACAAAGCAGATTTCAGACATTTCATAGTGATATGGAATCATAGCAGTCATACATTGTAAATCCAATAGCAGAACAGTACAGTAAGTCGCAAACACCGAACAGTCAGTTGATGGCCAGCAATACAGTAACAGTAGTTTTAAAGATTGGAACTGATAGAAATCTCTGTAACAGTAGCAGTAACTGTAACAATAACGATAATAATAGTAGTAATAGCTGCTATAGATGCCACGAGTACAGTTTACAAAATAGGATAATTATTCATTCAATAAACAATATCATTTCAGAAAACAATACATTTAATCGATCAGAAAACAATTACAATTGAACATAGCTTTACAACATTGTTACTCACAGTGGGCTTCTTGAAACACATGCTAAAGTTGCACTACGATACGGCGACCGACCTAAACAAATAAATCCAAGCATGACAATTCAATTGCATTCATATCTTTAGCCAATTCTATGATTCACTTGTTCACTTATTCAATTTCCATTTATCATCACTCGTTCGGTTCTATTCATTCGTTCATTCCAGTGCACTCATGAGATGCAAATGCCCAAGAAAAACACTTTAAAACTATGCAAATGATGGCCTGAAAAGGTAGAAAAATGATGCTAAAAAAAACCCGAGCCTAACCAAAACCGCACATGTGGGATGCCCAATCCGCATGTGCAGATCACAATAGATTCTGTGCCTTGTTTTCCGAAATTATGTTTCATGTGTGTGTAGACGTCCCCGAACGTCCCGGGAGGGAAATCTCGTTCTGTTCATTTGGGTTCACTACAATTCGGACTCAAATTGTCACGGTTCTTAATCTGAACCAAAGAGTCCAAATCCGACAAATCGTTTTGAGAAAAAACAGATTGTTTGAAAGAAGTGCCAAACATGGACTGCTTTGCCAGATACAGAGTCGCCACCTAAATATTTTATTTTGGAGAATTTAGGAAACCGTGACTCGTTTGCCTAAGGCCACGTGTCCGTCATCACCAAAGTTGCCTTGGCTTGGGAACTTGGGTACGATTGGGGAAGGTCACTTCGTGAGCACCCCCGCTCGCCCGATCAAAGATCGGCCTCTACTAACCATGATATCTAGTTTTGAAAACATTATGCGTTCTTAATCCGGTTATTAGCCTAGATTTACTATGTGATGCGCACAACATACAAGTATAGACTGGATCGCCTGAATTGGAACAAAACATTTCATGTTTGTTTTTAAAAGATGATTTGCTACTCGCAAGTAGGCTTAAAATACAGATTTTGCCACCCTCGGGTGGGCTTAGAAAAGATGGTTCTGCCACTATCTAGTGGGCTTAAAACTCACAATTAATGAATTGTTCCTATTCAAATAACCCAACCTTCACCCACAGGCATTCAGACAGTTATATCACATAAGCACATAGCCTCATGGTAAGCATGCTATCATGGTAGTTACTCACACGCATGCAAGGATGCTAAAGCATAAAAACTTACCGAGTACTCTAAGCCAAAACAAAAGCTATGTTAGAAATCCATGCATGATCCTAACTATACAGAAATGCCTAATGCAACACATGCAAAATGCAACTAAGCTAGGCTCGGCTATTCTAAACATGGCATATGAAATGCTACAGCTAACACGTATTCAACTCGGAAATTGAAATACAATGCAGTTAGTATGATGCGCCGAGCCCGGTGCGTGCAAAACAGATGAATGAATGCAAACATGCTATCATACTGTATGCTAATTGTAGACATCCCCGAACGCCTCGGGAGGGTTGAGTCCCCCGTTCCGTTCGTCTTGGGCTCACTACAGTTCAGGACTCAAATGTCACGGTTCTTAATCTGAACCAAAGAGTCCAAATCCGGCAAATCGTTTTGAGAAAAGCAGATTTTTGAAAGAAGTGCCAAATATGGACTGCTTTGCCAGATACAGAGTCGCCACCTAAATATTTTATTTTTGGGAAATTTAGGAAACCCTGACTCGTTGCCTAAGGCCACGTGTCCGTCATCACCAAAGTTGCCTCAGCTCGGGAACTTGGTACGATTGGGGAAGGTCACTTCGTTGAGCACCCCCACTCGCCCGATCAAAGATCGGCCTCTACTAACCATGATGTCGAATTTTGAAAACCTTATGCATTCTTATTCCGGTTATTAGCCTAGATTTACTATGTGATGCGCACAGCATACAAGTATAGACCGGGTCGTCTGAATTGGAACAAAACATTTCATGTTTGTTTGTGAAAGTGGTTTGCTACTCGCAAGTAGGCTTAAAATGCAAATCTTGCCACCCTCAGGTGGGCTTAGAAAACATGGTTTTGCCACTATCTAGTGGGCTTAAAACTCATAGTCAATGCATTGTTCCAATCCAAATAACCCAACCTTCACCCACAGGCACTCAGGTAGTTATATCACATAAGCAAATAGCCTCATGGTAAGCATGCTATCATGGCAACACTCATACGCATGCAAGATGCTAAAGCATAAAACTTACCGAGTACTCCAAGCCAAAACAGAAGCTATGTTAGAAATCCATGCATGATCCTAACTATACAGAAGTGCCTAATGCAACACATGCAAAATGCAACTAAGATAGGCTCGGCTATTCTAAACATGGCATATGGAATGCTACAGCTAACATGTATTCAGTTTATAATTGAAATACAAATGCAGTTAGTATGATGCACCGAGCCCGGTGCATGCAAAACAGATGAATGAATGCAAACATGCTATCATACTATATGCTAATTGAAACATGCCCTAATCTAACCATCATAAGCTGGTAAATAAAAATGAGAAAGACGTGGGGTTGGAAGACATACATCGCACACACGCACACTTATTACAACATTGCCCTCGCTCGGAGGATCCAAATAAATAATATATAGTCCCAAATGAATAATTACAGTCCGAATAAATACAAAACCCTAATTAATTAACAAATTAACTAGGAAAAACAGTAAATTAGCATGCAAGCTAAGGGACTGCCTCGACTCTGCTCCGGATGATGAATGATGCGTGTTTGAGTTGCTTGGCGCAGAAATCCATCGCGATGCCCCGATTAGCCTCTGCTTTACAATTGAGCCCGGAATATTGCGCGAAGTTCCAAGAGATTGCCGGTTTCTGATTTGCTACAACAGAGAGCAGGAAAGGGGCATGGCAATGTATTTTCACATATGTATGCTTGACTACTCTTCAGGGAGCGTAGTCTTCGATCCTCGTGCCACCAATCGCACATCTCGATGCGTGATGGCCGAGGAGTCGAATTGCACGACTCAATTTGAAATGAATGCACATGAAAACACAACAAAACCTAAACTCCATCATGGGTAATCCGGAGTGTCAGCGACTGGGGAATTGAGACACGTTCCGTCACTCGGAGTACGAAACGTACCTCGTTTCCCGTGCTCGGGCTAACTCCTATCCCAAACACAATGCAATATGCATGACATGCATGAATGCAACTAAGATACAACCTAACATGCACAATGCTATGAAATGGCATACACGATGCACGGGTAACATGGCATACACATGCACTAACATACAACCTAGCATACACAATGCTATGAAATGAAATGGCATACACAATGCATAATGGACTTATACCAACACAAGTGGACCTCAGCCACACTCCCATAGGAGGCCATTAGGATGGAAATGAGACACTCGAGATGCGTGCACACATGCACGCAAACCGAGAACCGAACCTAAGGCACGAATGCCACTCTACAAAGCATGGTAAGGCATGGAACATGATATGCAAACAAGCAAATTTCAGCACTAAAACATGATGCTAAACAGCCCCGAAACATGGCAAGGAAAGACAGCCAACATATGCACAAATGAGGGGCTCCTTTGGAAGGGCATACAAGGGATTCTTAAGTATATACAAGATAGACATGTGGCAGCCCCAAATCAACTCTGGAAATCAAATATGGTAGTCCCAAAACTCACCAAATTGACCCTGAAATGTGACTTCGAAGCATGCAAGATAGGGTCTCTTTGGAAGGCCAAAATAACCATCAAACAAGTCAAGGTGAGAGGGGGTCACCCCCCTCTGATTTGGAGGCTCAAAACAGCATCAAAGCCACTGTAAATCCACTGGATTCCAGTGGCTAGAAGGTCAAACAAGGCATGCAACAAGGGCTAGGGTGTAAGGCTCAAAATAGGAGGGAATCAAACATACAAGGAAGCATGTGACCTTAAATAAGAAAATACCCTTAATCAAATATGAAGATGATGTCAAAAAAAGACTTTTTCCAGTTTATGACAAATCTCAAAAGTGAACACAAGTAGGGCTAATCTATCATGCAAAAATGGCCCTAAAAGAGAGAATAGAGATGAGGGACAGCAGTTGGCCCCAAACAGAGGAGAGCCCTTCAACAATTTGGAACAGGGGCTCAAAAAAAGGCACTTTAGAGTTTACATCAAGCCATGAAAATAAACACAGGTGAGGCTAAACTATCATGCAAGAAAAAGGCCTAAAAGAGGGATAAAGAGACAAGTGGTAGCTTCTGGCCTCAAACAGAGGGGAACCCTTCAACAATGTTGAAGAGGGGCTCAAAAAAAATATTTTACATTTTATGACCAAGTCCAAAAAAGCTCACAAATAAGCCTAAAATATTATGCAAAAAAAGGCCTAAAAGAGAGTCAAAGAGGAAAGTGATAGTAGGAGACCTCAAACAGCAAGAGGTCCTTGATCAAACATGAAAAGGAGCTCAAAATATGACTATTTCTAGTTCGGGTCAGAGCCCAAAAATGCTTGCAAGTATGGCTTATAAATGAACCAAGAAAAGACTAAAAAAGAGGGGAAGAAGACTCACCCTTGTAGAGCAGCAACACAGCAGCTTTTGGACCAAGAAATGGTGCTCCTAACCTCTGAAAAAACAGCCTCAAGTTGCTGGAATGGAGTATGGAGGTGTTGTGCTATGGCTTGTAGTGTAAATGGTGCAAGACTTTTAGGGTTTTAAGGCTTGGAAGAGAGGGAGAAGGAGAGATGTAAGCAAGGCTCTAAACAAGATTTTCTAACCCTCCAAAATGGAGCTGAGGGGTCTGGTTTTATAGAGGGAGGAGTGGAGGAAAGGGGGGGGGGGGAAATTGAATTCAAATTTCCCCCAAAAGACCCCTCCTCGAATACAGGATCTGGGGGGAAAGGAGGGTGCAGCTGTAAGGAACCAGCTGAGGGGAGCATGGCCGGCCAGGTTCAGAGGGTTCAGGTGGCCAGCCGGCCACCTCCCCTGCCTGGCCGGCCAGGTTCAAAAGGGTCAATCAAAAAAAGCTGGCCGCCACCCATATTGGTGGCCTCCCATGTGTGCACAACACAACCATGTGGTCAAAACCCAGAAAAAAGTGAACCAGGAGAGAGAAAACCCAACTTTTCAGAGGGGTTCAAAAGGGTCAGGAACAATTGCTGGCCGGCCATGACATATTGGTGGCCTCCCAGGTGTGTACAACACAAATATGTGGTTGATGGCCCAAGAAAGTGGCCCGGGGGTGGTCAACACTAGCTTTCTAGCGAGGAAAACGGGCGACGGAGAGTGATGAAGGAATAAAGCTGGCTTTTCAGAACAATTGCTGGCCTCCCACCCTTCTACAAACTTCCTAAAAATGAAAATGAGGTCCCTACCAAAAATGAAACAAAACGGATGCGAAACGAAGGTTCGGGGGTGGTCAACACTAGCTTTCTAGAGAGGAAAATGGGCGACGGAGAGCGATGAAGGAATAAAGCTGGCTTTTCAGAACAATTGCTGGCCTCCCACCCTTTTACAAGCTTCCTAATAATGAAAATGAGGTCCCTGCCAAAAATGAAACAAAACGGATGCGAAACGAAGGTTCGGAGGCCAAAACGCACGGCCCGGGGCCCCAAAAACAAGCTGTTAAGCACCGGAGGTGGCGTTCGACCACGAAGTTGGTCTCTCAGACCACAGTGTCCCTCAAAAGGGAGGAAATAAGATGCATGCCAAAAATCGGAGCAAACGGAGATGGTTAAGCGGTCCCGAACCGAGGCACACGGCCAACGGCTCCGAAAAATCGGAAACCGGGCTCCAAACGGGAAAAATAGCCTACGACCACGAAACGTAGCCTACGGCCACTGAGAGATGATCTACAAGACCTCTCCCTCCCTTCGGGAAGAGAAAATGGAGAAAACGGAGCCTAGTTCGCAAACCGAGGCAAGGCACAAAAGAGTCCGGAAGTCCGGAGGCAAGGCTCGCAGCCGAGACTCTGAGACCTCTGAACGAGCACAATATGCAACATCACCAAGCACTCAATCGGTGACGTCTGAGTCTTAAGGTCGGTCAAAAATGAGGTGTCTACAATTGCCCCTCTTTGACAGAACTCGGAAGTCATAGGTGACGGGAGTGAATGTCAAAGCCCAGAGACGACCCATTTTTGACAAGGCCGAAGACTTAGACAAACAGGCAAGA
The DNA here is from genome assembly GCA_030407325.1 of Camellia japonica. Lineage (NCBI taxonomy): Eukaryota > Viridiplantae > Streptophyta > Magnoliopsida > Ericales > Theaceae > Camellia > Camellia japonica. Next base: position 3,429 of record JAPPVO010003868.1, on the reverse strand, counting down.
TAAACCGAGATGTGCCCGCAGGCAGGGGGCAAAATGCAAAGTGATATGCACAAAGCCAGATGTAACTCACTGATCATGCAAATACAGCAACCTGTAATGAAGCAAGTATTCACAAATAGATGCAACAGTTTTAACCAAGGATGCAAAGCAGCAACTACATTTCATGCAGTTAAGAATGCGGAGAATTGTTCACTCTCGCCACATCTCACACGGAGAAGATACGATACCTGCGCGATTCGTCTGGTCGCACCAGCCTCAATGAACCGTACATACAATATCGTGCCTGTAAAAGAAAGAAACTCAACAAGCGCGTCATATTTAACAACATATGTTCAATGTGATATCGGAATGCCGACAAATGTGATGTCGATGGGTGAGTGCATCGTAATGCGAGAAGAAACGCGCGTGACAACACAAGTTTAAGCACGGAGGCATGATAATATCGAGGAGACGTGCACAACAATGCAAGTGTATGCATGGGAATGCAAGTGATGTGCATAACAATGCAGAACAAGTGTAAACTAGGATGCACGTTTGTCACAAAACAACGAGCGAAGAAATGCGCGTTTCGACGAGGGCGACTCGATCACGACCTCCGGTTCACCCCCCGAAAGGGTCATAACATATTCAAAAAGGTTACACCTTGCTTTTGATGAGTAATGATGAGACATGCATCGAAAGTTGAAATTGAAGTTCCGGCGGAGCGATTTCGCGACAGAAAGTGCACTTCCCTTGTACTTTTTCAGGTCCTGGGGACTCCAATCATCACCAAAATTTGTAGGGAGCTTGGGGACCATGTTGGGAAGGCTACCGGCCATGTATGGTCTAAGAGGGAGGCTACCGGCCAGGGGTAAGGGAGTGGGGTGGCCGGCTTGCCAGAAAAGGTGGCCGGCCGGCCACCTAGGCCAAATTCGGGGCAGTTTAGTCCTTTTACCCTCTTTTCTTTAAATGTTCTCATCCAAAGCACTTTTCCTCACAAGTGCAGCTCCGAAATTGCTCTCTCCTCCTTCCCAAACCATTTTCTCTCTCAGATCTGTGCTCTATACGTGTTTTCCAACGCCCCACGCAAGTTGTTTTCGCGAAATCTTTCAGTTTTCGCCACTTTTGAACCGATTAAATTTTGATTTCGGTGCTTCTTTTCTCATTTTCGCCACTTGAGGTGAGTTTGTCTCAATATTTGGGAGATTTTTTCGGGAGTTGACTTTTGTTGACTTTTTCCAATTTTGGCTCATTTCGTTCATTTTTGCTCCTTTTTGCAGATTTTTCGAAATTGTGGGTCATTTTCCACATGGCGGAGGTCTTCCGGGTGCCAGAGATGATCCCAATTTTTTGGCTTTGCCCCCGAGAGTTCGGCCATTTGATCCCGAGAGGTATCATCCTCAGGAGCACGTCCTTCCTCAGGTGGTTTTCTACCATTTCACTGAGTTTGATGATCGAGCGCCTAGGGATCTGATTTTGCAGGAGCCAGAGTCCCACCTTTCTCATGAGGCATGAGAGGTATTTACTTCGCCTTTACATTTTCTGCAATGTATTCTGCATTTTCAGTGCATTTCGTGCTTTCGCTATGTTTATCGGCTCATTTAAGCACACAGCTTGTTTTGAATGTTTTATTTGTAACACCGTATCCTGTTTGCGTCTTGAACACATAGTTTGATCACTTAAATTTCTAAACACGTAGTCCGTATATTAACTGTGAACACACCGCACACACTTGTTGAGAATTGAACACACAGCCCAAACTTTGAGATGAACACACAACACACACTGATTGAGAGTAGAACACGCAGCCCAAACTCTGAATTTCTGAACACACAGCTCGTTGTTAAGGTGAACACACAACACACACTGATTGAGAGTTGAACACACGCCCAAACACTTAAATTCCTGAACACACAACTCGTTGTTGAGGTGAACACACAGCACACACTGATTGAGAGTTGAATACACAGCCCAAACACTTAAATTTCTGAACACACAGCTCGTTGTTGAGGTGAACACATAGCACACACTGATTGAGAGTTGAACACATAGCTCGTTGTTGAGGTGAACACACAGTACACACTGATTGAGAGTTGAACACACAGCCCAAACACTTAAATTTCTGAACACACAGCTCGTTGTTGAGGTGAACACACAGCACACACTCTAGGGTGAACACACAGCCCACTAATTGAGAGTAGAACACGCAACCAAACTCTGAATTTCTGAACTCACAGCCCAAATTTTGAAGGTGAACACGCAGCACACACCTGTCGAGAGTAGAACACGCAGCTCGTTGTTGAGGTGAACACACAGCACACACTGATTGAGAGTTGAACACACAGCCCAAACACTTAAATTTCTGAACACACAGCTCGTTGTTGAGGTGAACACACAGCACACACTCTAGGGTGAACACACAGCCCACTAATTGAGAGTAGAACAACAACCCAAACTCTGAATTTCTGAACTCATAGCCCAAATTTTGAAGGTGAACACGCAGCACACACCTGTCAGAGTAGAACACGCAGCCCAAACTCTGAATTTCTGAACACACAGCTCGTTGTTGAATTTTCTGAACACGCAGCCCAGATTCTATATTTGATCTGATTTTTCACACAGCTCATACATTTCACTTGTACGCAGCTTATCAATTTCACTTGCACACAGCTCATTCATTTCTTTTTGAAACTGAATACATATGTTCATCCTGAACGCAGGTGACTGCTCGGACTGTGCGAGGATACGGCTCTATCACGGCGAGAGAGTGGTACGCCGAGCTCCCGGAGGCTGTCCGGGATTTGGTTGATGTGGCAGGGTTCGGGACCTTTTGCACTGGGATCTCTCGCTGTCCGCTAGCAGGACTCTGATGGGCGCTTTGGTAGAGAGATGGTGGGACACCACCAACTCTTTCCATTTCTCTGCCACCGGGGACATGACCATGACCCCGTTTGACTTCGCCATATTGACGGGCCTTGATGTGGGAGGTTGGGCCATCCCATACGACGAGGACATGGGCGAGTGGGAGGCCGCCTGGATATATTTATTGGGGGCTCGCCCGCCAGTTGACCGATCTTCGGGCAGGGTCCGATACACCTGGTTTTCTTCCCACTTCAGGAGGCCGGAGATGGAGCCTGGGACTCCTGGGGAGGTGGCACAGTATACTCGCGGATTCTTGATGTTCCTCTTTGGCACCACTCTGTTTGCCGATAGGGGGAACACCGTCGGGCTTTATCTGCTGAGCGCTCTAGTTGACCTTTCACAGGTTAGCCGGTATGATTGGGGCGGTGCCAGCTTGGCTACCTTATATTTCTATATGAGTGCGACCTCCCGCGGACGGGGGAACATGGTTGGCGGCTATTGGAGAGCCTGGGAGGTACTTTCTGCCCTCTTGATTTTACATTTCTGCTCCTCATTATTTGTACATGGCACACACGGCGCACTTTACAT
>JAPPVO010003867.1:0-218600 GCA_030407325.1 Camellia japonica | reverse complement strand
CAAGATCAATTGAATACTTTATTATCACTTATTTACTAATGGATAAAACTTAATCAAATATCAGTATTAACTTGTGAAAATAGAATATGTTTTTTGTTTGGATCATCTAAAGTTTAGATGATTGTATTAATTGAATAAGTTTGTACGTATTGACAGATAGTTAGGAGCTTATTAAACAGCTAAATGATGCTCATATGGTTGATTGGCAAATTGAAAAAATCCTAGCACATATAAAGTTGTTGTGTAAGTCCATGGACAATGATGTATTGCTAATGTACCTATACAAGTGGTCCAAGCTGCTCACAATGTGGCAAAAAAAGCTTGTGTTTTGTAGATGTTGTTCTTATTATGATATATATCTATATATTCTCTATTCCTAAAATATATATATATATATATATATATATTATTTTCAAAATATACAACCAAACAAATTTGGATTTTTAACTTTTTAAAAACTATTTTCAAAATATACAACCACACAAATTTTCAAATTTTATAACTTTTTTAAAACGTATTTTTTCAAAATTGATTCTACAAATTAAACAAAAATTGATTCAAAAAACTAATTCTATGCCTTGTGCCTGGGCACAAAAAATATTGTACCCGAGCACACGACTAACAGTTGCCCCACTGACGTGTGCCACAGTGCACCAAATGGAGTTGTAGGGCATAATACCATGCGCTCAGGCACACATTGACGTGCGCCTGGGCACACGTTAAACAAATTGAGATGATCATGTGCTCGGGTGCACTCGGGCCCACTTACCTATGCTTGAGGTAGAAAAACATGTGCCCGGCACACCTTAAGCAGTAGCCACTACATTGTGCGCCCAGTCCCACACTAACTTGTGCCTCGGCACACTAGGTATCAAAAATTAATTACAAAAGAGATAAAAATGGGACTCACCATAGAGAAATGAGCATGCAAAATATAAGGAAATTAGCAGCTTGTATATGACCAAAATAGGGTACCAAAACAGCCCACCATACTCAACTCTCAAATTCTTCATCTTTGGTGCCAATGAAGTCACCCAAGGTCATCGAAGAAACCTCAAATAAAAGCCTGAACTAAAAATAGATTGAAGTCAAATATTTGCTAATATATCTCATCAATTGAAACAACAATAGCATCATATTTGTCAAAAAAACAACAAAATTTGTCACATGGTCAAACATGGTATACCGAACGAACAAGAGGGGTAAGAATAATACAACAAAAATTACAAACAAAAGCGGGCAATTTGCAAAATCCATTTGGTCAAATCCTATTACATCATAATATCACATCCAAACTATAATTTCTAAAATAAACCACCACTTCTCAAACTTCAGTGTTTTCAGTCCATAATTCATCATCATCCATAACATTGGTTTGTTTGAGTGATATTTAACTAAAACATAAATGCAAGGAACGACTAACAACTTAGATAATATTTTCTACTCCTACGTCAATGTCTGCAAAGAGGAAACACCATCCAGTTTATCTGTATCTCTCTTGCATAGACTGTTTGTGTGCTTCTCGTAAAGAAAGCAAAAGGTCTCTGAACAGCTTCAATTCCCAAATTAGATATCCTTCAACCTATGAGTAAAAGAAAGAAACAAATAAACTATTGGGCTGAAAACAATTATTAATCAAGAAATTATTAATATGTAAAGGCTGACAACCACCTGCAACTCAAGAGTTCAAGGGCTGAAAACATCAATTCAATGTCTCTAGTAATTATGGTAAGTTTACAAGCAACCACCAAAGAAACTGTGTGCATTTATGCAAGTAATTAGTGCCAAGGATGTTCTATCACTACAAGTCAGTCTGCCTTAATAATAAGAACAGCTGCAAAACAAGATGTTCAGAAGGCAATGTATCTATTTAATGGTTGTTTTGGATAACTAACATGCATGTTTTGGGTTGCATAACTAAAATGTTTGACAGAGACGCATCCATATAGAGGGAGAAAGATAATGATTTACTGACCAAGAAAAAAGATCTTTCTTTCATAACCTTCATATTGTTTCCTTTCTTATTGGGCATGATACTTCAGTGTTTTCTTCTTTTTTTTCCTCACAATCTTATCTCTAATTCTCTAACCGTGTGTCTTATTGACATGCCGCTTGCTCACACAAGTTTGTTTAATCTAGGGAAAGGTGCCCGTGATGATCTCCGGCCAGTTTGGTGGTTGTTTTTTATTTTTGCCCCCCAAACGGCCCATTTTCGCCTTCTTTTTCACATCTTTGTCTCTAATTATCTAACCGAGTGTCCTATCAACATGCTGCTTGCTCTTACATGTTTGTTTTATCTAGAGGGAGGTGCCTGTGATGGTCTCCGGGAAGTTTGGTGGCTGTTTTTATTTTTGCCCCCCAAACGGCCCGTTTTCGCCTTTTTTTTTTCCACATCTTTGTCTCAAATTATCTAACCGTGCATCATATCAACGTGCCGCTTGCTCTCACAAGTTTGTTTAATCTAGGGGGAGGTGCCCGCGATGGTCTCCGGGTAGTTTGGTGGCTGTTTTTTTTTTTTCTTTTGCCCCACCCAAACGGGCCGTTTTCGCCTTTTTCTCACATCTTTGTCTCTAATTCTCTAACCATGCGTCCTATCAACGTGCCACTTGCTCTTACATGTTTGTTTAATCTAGGGTGAGGTGCACGTGATAGTCTCCGGGCAATTTGGTGGCGAGGGGCCCTTCAAACTTTTTGCATAGAATCACCATGTACAAAAACAAAACAAACAAAGAACATGATAATGTAGAACAAAGTTGAATTTCAGAGAGATAGAGAGCAACCCTGCACTCACCCATTTCATCTGTTTAATTAAAAAAATGCTTATAATAATGATAACATTTTGCAGCTTAGCATGGAGATCCCCAGCCACAATTTCTATTCACCACTATGGAGCTAGTAAAAAGAACAAAGACTGAAGAAATTTAAACTATTGTGTTAAAAAAAATACTACAGCGCTTACAACATTCTCCTCTCTTATGTGTTTTTGCATCCTATCAAGAACTTCCACTTTCATGCAAGCTTACATTTCCACCTGACCTGCAAATTTTAAAAATATCAAATAAGCACATATAAATGAACTGGCCTAGAAAAAAAAACACAGAAAAAAAATACAATTCAATTTCAAGAACACCAACTGATAAAGCAACACTTGTACATTTAAAAGGAAATAAATAATAGGAGAGGTGTCAAAACATACAATACCAAGTTGGACCAAAGCAGCCTAAATAAATCCAATCATGCAACTCTGCTCACATACAAATGCAACTGAGACATTATTTTAAATAGGTTCACAGTCACAGCCTTGCAACATATCTAATTTATTTGCTTGCTGGGTGTGCTTGTCTGGAAGATGAATGTATGCATTCTTGCAAATTTTGGAATGAAGCCATTAATTCTTACCATCCTAACCTCTACACTTCCATCCGTTTCTACATAATCATTCAATTCCAGCATAGTCATAAACAATGGCAAAATTCCAACTTTTGAAAAGAAAACTAAAGAAAATTAAACTGAAATTTGGAATGTTACAAAGCAAACCAACAATTGTGGTAGTAATTGGTGATAGTAAGATTCCAAATTTTCATTTAACCTTTAGATCTTCTACTCAAACAAGGTAATGGCACATCATCCTTTGTGTTCAATATCGTCTTTCGCTTCAGAATAAGGAAGTTAGAGCTATTTTACCAGGCCGAAGCTTGTACTTTTAATTCCAAAATCAGCATTTTCTAAGTTACGTGTCCACGCCAATCATCTTTATGCCCGCTGCAATTGGTTTGCCTAAGAATCCAACAAATATGTTGAAGAACCATTGTGCACAAGTGAGACCAAAGAAAACCTGCAAACCAAGATGACGAATCCAAGATTAACAATTGAAAGAGAAACCATGATGAATAAAACCAATAAGTACACATGTCAAGTATCACAAAGTACTCAAATCTTGAATAATAATGTGTAACTGACTTGATACAAGTGATTGTAAAAATCTTTACTCGAAAAACTGCAGGAAGAAAAAAGACAAAGAAAATAGTATTGTGTTTTAGCTTGACATGTACATGTAAACACTTAACACATAAATTATACATAAGATGGTAAACAAATATACTTAAATGTGTTGGAATATAGAATATTGTGTATTTAGGAGATCTCATGATTTTTATAAATTACGGTTATTTTAGGGATTTGATTTTAGGATTTGATTGTGTAATTATTTAATTCCCTTTTTCTATGTATCTTATATTTATTATATATAGACATGGTCTCACCCAAATTAGGGTAAGCCAATTTTGTACAACTTTCTTCTCAGTATCAGAGCCAAAGAAACCATAGCCGCTCCTCCTATCACCATCGCCAACCTCTCCTCCCTTTCCTAGTAGCCAACTCACCTACCCAACCCCCTCCAACCACCCTACACCACCCGAAACCCTTTCTCTCTCTCTCAACAGTCCTTTCCAGTCACTTCCGGGGTTCCTACAGCAGCTGGCCAGGCTTTGTCCTGGTTCTGTGTAGTTCGGCACCCTCCTAGGATGGTCCGGGCTGGTTTCTAACCCTTTTAGGGTCATGTGTTGCTGATGTAGTAAGCAACCTGTGTGTGTTTCTTATTACTTGGGCTACCAGTTTGTTCGGTAGCATCTCTTTGGTGTGACGCCGCTACTTTGGCTTCGTGGTGTTTCAAAATGTCTGACTTTGTTGCACAAATCAGGAACTCACAAGCGGTGAAGCACACCCTGAGTCGTCCAAGTTATCTAAGTACACTATCCGGGAGATGCCACTCAATGATATCAAAGCAAATAAGTGGCACTCGTGCCATCCATATCTCTTAATCAATGCGATAGTATGATGGCAAGCCGACAATGACCTTATCATCTCTCCCGTAAGGCTGCCATATGAATTAAAATAACAAACATTAGATTAGACAACGATCCATAAATTACAAGTTTAAAAACATGAAATGACCTTGACATAAAAAATTTCAAACACCACCCTCTATCATATGGTCGAATTGGTCCTTAAAAATGACACTAACATTAGTCGATATCGCCCCATGGCTGGACCGAACCCTCCACTTACTAGCTCAGGGGCCAAGTGGTAACTCCTGCTCTCCTAGACCTATGGCACGCTCACCATCAACAATGTTGCACTTCTTACTTGGGGCAATGCGAAGCAATTTCTCCCATGCCCAAACCTATAATCATTGCTGATAGTATATTTTAATACATTAGGCATTTAATAAGACCGGAACTTGTCCAGTGTAAAAACCACTGCCAGTAACTCTTTCTTAGTGGTCGTTGTAGTATAGTGGTAAGTAATCCTACCTGTCCGTGTGCATTTTTTACTTTTACAAGCAAAAAAAAGCGGCTATTGAAGGGTTCAAAAAATTCTTGAAAAAGAGGCACAAGGAGGCTAGGGTTTTGAAAGCTTTGGACTTGAAGGATTGAAGGTCTTCCATGGTGGCTTCAACCTCTTCATCATCTTCTCACTCCTCCATGAGTGGCTATTCTCCCTCTTTCTAGGGTTTTGATGAAACTTCAACCAAGTAAATTGGGGTTATTCCTTGAGTTTGATTCGTGTAACAGTTTGAACAAGTGTATGGATGTTTTAGAAGTTTTTAATAATATCTTTTTTCATCTCTTCAAGTATTTTACTTTCTGTGATTGTTAAATACTTTCCATACACTCGTTTTCTTTGTGGTTGTGTTCATAGTATGAGACGAGTCATGCTACGAGAGACGAGTCGTGTTGCTACAGTAGTTTAAAGCAAACGACTCGTACTACTTGAGATGACTCGTGCCTATACGTTGAACGTGATAATTCTCTTGATCAATGTTTCAAACTTGTAGTTGTGAAACATTGGGTGGTTCAAACTTTTGTCACAATCAATTCCCGGTTTTAAACCCTATTAATGTAACTAGTGGCGTATTCATTGCCCTAGGATTTTTCCCCAAATCAATTTCCCCAACTTTAACATTCATTGTTAATTTAATTTCTCTTTCATTTTAATTCTAGTTTCAATATAATTCTCATCAATCTTTTTATCAAAATTACTTTAGGAATCTTGCAAGTTAAATTAGTTTAATTTTACATTAGTCCCTGTGGATCAATACCTGGACTTCCTATTATTCTAAGGAATTTGGGTATAATTTAGTGTTTATTTTTGGTGTGCAAAGAGACCCACCATGTAGCGAAACAACAATTGTTGTAACTACTGACTGATCAATAGTCCAGAAAAGAAGAAAAAAATAAAAAAAAAAAAAAAACAGAGGTGAGCATTTACCTATTGATTTGAAAAGAACAACAAAATTGAGAATACCCCATTTGAAGTTTGATATAAGCAGTGAAGCAGAATTCAAGTGGGAAGGAGGAACCTACTTATCTGAAACAAACATACATAAATTTAACATATATAAGCATGTGCAGTGGTCAGAAATTCATTTTCACTCGCTATCCACCTTTAGAGTTAAGTGGAAGAGAGCAAACCGAGTTATAGAATACACACGTATACATAGACAGCCATTACTACATCCCTTTAATATCTTGGTTGCTCAATATGAGTTAAGTACGCATGCCAAACAGTTTTCACTCTAGGAAAGAAACCTGGATTTTTTTTATTTTTTATAAATATGAATATTTAGTTTTGTACCTTTGTCCTTGGCGCTGGGGAAGATAAAACAATCACTTACACACATACTCTGCATCTAACATAGCTGACACTGTAAAACATAGTGAACAAACAGTTGGAATTATTGATGTATACATTTCTGCTGCATGCTATTGTTATAATTTTAGTAGATTAATCTATTGTTGGTGGATTGAGAAACTAAAGGAGAAGGTAAATGAGAGATAGAAGAGAATTACTTATTATGGTACTTGTAGAATTTCAACCTTAGCATGAATGATTTGAAATAACTACTTTTACATTTTTAGTGGATTACTCTAATGTGTTGAAATTCATATATGAACAACCAAATCTAAAACTGAGGTATTCTTTAAACAACCAAATCTTGTAATAGTGCCAAATCCTTTCATTTCAAATCCATACTCTCTTCCAGTTGATTTGTTATCATTAGTTATCTAGCAAATTGAAGTTAGGACATCTGTTTGTGTGCTGTGTTCTCTGTTTCCCTACCTTGGTACAGATAGATGTTCTTTTATCATTTGTAAGAGCCCTCTATGGAGTTTGCCCTTTTGTTGTGTGATCAACTCGGTCTTGTCCCTCATTTTTTTATCATCAAAGAGTAGTCTATTGGTTTGGTGCCATCGATGGAAATTCCGTCCTAATGAAGGAGGAACCTACTTATATGAAGAAAACATACATAAATTTAACATATATAAGTATGTGCAGTGGTCAAAAATTCATTTTCACTTGCTAGCCTCCTTCAGAGTTAAGTGAAAGAGACCAACTACAAAATCACAAACCCTAAATAACAAAGCACAACCTAACCCCATATACAACCCAAAATCCATGAATTTGACAATAAGACCAAACAACTTACATTTATACTGAAAGATATCCAGAAACTTAACCCAAAAATTCCATGAATTTTCACAATCACAAAATAAAGCATACACATAGAATTATTGGAGCTCAAAAGCCTCAAATTAGGAACCATTTTCAGATATAATCAAGAGAAAATTAATAAAGTAAAGAACCAAACCAGATTATTCTTCAGCACGCAAAAATGTTTACACAATTACATCCCAAAAAAAATGTGTTAAGAAACTTACAACCTCTCTGTGGGAAAGCTCACCAGTTGTGAGCAAAAGAAGTAGGATCTAGCAGAGTACTCGGAGCAAGAGTCCACAACTTTCAGCTTATCCATCAACCACACCTGGAAAGGATTTAAAAATTAAAAAAATAGAGATATGCGTTGAGAGAAAAAGTAAGGAAAGGGCTTTTTGAGAGAAAATAGAGATTGAGTGCCAAAGTGATATGAGAAATCACAAATGAGAAAGGGTGGGAAACAATACCTGGAGAAGCAGTGGACTCCCCGCAAACCAAGAAGTCTCTCGCAGGTGGAAAGCATCCAAACCCATTAAGGTTTCGGCCACTGCCAAGCCTATACAGCTTCGGCCCTGTTTAAGGCGTTGGGCCACTTCGATCAATCTAATACTGACTCCGCTGACACTAGGGGCAAGAAGATAATGGGCAAGCAAGCACAAGCAGAGAGCATGTTGGCGATAACCTTGCCAAAGAAGATCACGCCTATTTCTGATACCGGAGAAACGGCGAATCAAGCCAAGAATGTCCAATTCTCCATCGTGAGCCAAAGATTTAGCCTCATTGAAAGAGAGGCCACACATCTGTTCAAGAGCTCGTGTATGGCCAAAGAGGGGTTAAGGCATGATCTCTTCATTGCGACGAGACTCCATTAGCGCTTGAAACTCTTCAAGAGTAGGACACATCTCTTGCGTTCCAAAGCAAAACACATGAGTAAACGGGTCCTAACAGCAGTCAGCAGCATGGAGAAACAGAAAACAAAGCGGAGTGTGGCTCAAGGAAAAAAGAGCGTTTATGCCAAAACCGTTGAAATTCACCTTTTCTGTGCCATCCAAAGTGGCCATCCAATCTTTGAGCCTATCAACAAGAAAAATCTCCATTTTCAGAGGAAACTATCAAAAAGTGTTGTTCTATCGTAAAAAGCAGCAAGAGGAGACTTTTATAGGAAATAGGGGTGTGTGAGTGGCTGACAGCTCTTACCAGCTGTCTAGTTGTATTTCTTGGCCGACCGGCCAGCCATTTCATCAGCCAACCGTACATTCAATTGGCCGGCCGGCCAACTTTGCCGACCAAACAGTTTGGCATCAGTATTATGTCTGTCCTATTTGTTTTGAGTCATTTTGTTTTTGGTAAGTGTAAATAAGTGTGTTTAGGATGTTTTTACTTTGTTTTTCATTTGTTGAGTCCAGTGTTGTCAAAAGCGCGCCTAGGCGCAAGGCGCAGCGAGGCTCAACCTGTGCGCCTGAACTGCTCCTAGGCGAGGCGCGTCGAAGAAGCCGCGCGCCTTAGGCGCGACTGGAAGCAGGCGAGGGAGGCGCAAGGCTCGCGCCTAGGCGCGACTGATGTTTACACCCTAATCTTTGATCTAACGGCTGTGGTGTGTGTTCGGAATGACTCAACCACAGAGGATTACAACTTATATACACTACAAACCCCATACAACTGAAACAAAGCCCTAAATCTGTGTCGTCTCTTCGGCTCTCCATCTCTGGACTTCGATTCGACTTCAACTTGGACTGGGTTCCTTCTTCGACTTCGACTTCAACTTCCAGGTGCGCTACACTCTCTCTCTCTCCCCTTCTGCCTTCTTCGACTTCGATCGTCTTTCTCTCGCCCTCCTTCGACTTCGATCGTCTGGACTGTGTCTTCATTTTATTTTTATTTTTCTCCTTCTTCTTCTCTCTTTCTTCTTTTCTCTTCTTCGACTTGGATTGTGTCGTCTCATCTGCTCTGCCCTTTTTTTTTTCTTTTTTTTTTTTGCTCAATTATTTATGCCTTTTTTGAGTCTCTGTTAAAACAAAAAATAAATACAAAATAAATACAAAATATTTATGCCTTTGTCAATTAAATATTTTAACAAAATAAATATTTTTTTAAATAAATACAAAAAAAAATATTTTTCATTAATTTTCCATTACATTACATTAATTAATTTTAATTTTCCATTACATTACACAATTAATTAATTAATTGTATTAGTCTTCATTGTATTAATTAATTAATTGTATTAGTCTTCATTGTAATTACACATCTACTCTGATCAGTCTTCATTATATTAATTAATTTTCCATTAATTAAATACAAAATTAATTAATTAAATATTTTCCATTATAAATACAAAATAAATATTTTCCATTAATTTTCTATTGTATTAATTAATTAATTTTCCATTCCATTACATTAATTAATTTTAATTTTCCATTACATTACACAATTAATTAATTAATTGTATTAGTCTTCATTGTAATTACACATCTGCTCTGATCAGTCTTCATTATATTAATTAATTTTCCATTATATTACACAATTAATTAATACACTATGCATTACACAATTGCATTACATTGTATTAATTAATTTTCCATTACATTACACAATTAATCACACTGAAATTATTTTCCATTTACTAAATTTGTTGTGTAGAAAATGACATCATCGGAAAGTAATAGAAAAGATCCGGCGTGGCAATATGCCCATTTAGTAGAGGAGAATAATTTAAACAAGTTCGAGTGTAATTTTTGTGGTAAAGTATCAAATGGAGGTGTTTATCGGGTGAAACAACACCTTGCGGGAGGTTATAGGAATGTCACTGCTTGCCCGAAGTGTCCTTCTCATGTAAGAAAAGAGATTAGAGAGCTCATGTAAAAAAAAAAGACACAAAAAGAAGAAATGAACATGTTGCCTGATTTCGATGACATGGACATGGAAGATGAAGATGAAGATGATGATGTCGTTGAGATCAATGTCAATCAACACCGCAAGTTGACAAGTAGTAGCCAAGGTTCATCCAAATCCAAATCCAAATCAAAAATGCCAAAGAGAAAAGGGCCTATGGATGTTTACTTCACACCCAATCCTAAATCAGTGGTGAAAAATCGAAGAGACCAAGCAAAAGGGAAACAAACCAAAATTGATGCAAATGACCCTTACAAAAAAGAAACTGAGAGCTCGGGCACTGCAAAGATTTGCAAGGTGGATGTATGATGCTGGTATCCCTTTTAATGCAGTAAATTATGAGAGTTTTGGATCAATGATTGAAGCCATTGGCCAATATGGTCCTGGTATGAAGCCACCGACTTACCATGAAGTGCGGGTTACCCAACTCAAAAAAGAAGTGAAACATACTGAAGATTTGATGAAGTATCATAAAGAGGATTGTGCAAAATACGGGTGTTCCATAATGGCTGATGGTTGGACTGATAAGAGAGGAAGGACATTGATTAACTTTTTAGTTAATTGTCCAAGAGGAACCATGTTTGTTGAGTCGGTTGATGCTTCTAGCTATTCAAAGGATGGGCAAAAGCTATTTGAATTACTAGACAAGTTTGTGGAGAAAGTTGAAAAAGAGAATGTGGTGCAAGTTATCACTGATAGTGCTGTAGCTAATGTGTTGGCGGGTAAGAATATTTCCTCATTCCTTACATCAAAATTGTTTACTCATAGTTTGTTTTGTATTTAAAATTTAAAAACTTGAAAATAATAATTCTTCGTTATTGTTACATTATAGGGAGGTTTTTGGAAGCTAAGTATGAACACTTGTATTGGACACCATGTGCTGCTCATTGTTTGGACTTGATGTTAGAAGACATTTTCAAGATACCTAGACTGAAAAAGACATTTGAAAGGGGTATTGCAGTACATGGCTACATTTACAATCGGCCTACGTTGCTAAACATGATGAGGCGCTATACAAATTTGAAGAATTTGATCAAGCCTGCAAAAACTAGATTTGCAACCACCTTTTTGACTTTGTCTAGAATGCATCAACAAAAAAACAATTTGAGAAAGATGGTGACCTCCGAAGACTGGACCTCAAGCAAATGGGCAAAGGAGCCACAAGGTAAAAGAATGGCACAAACTTTGTTGATGCCTTCATTTTGGAATACTGTTGTGTTTGCCCTTAAGGTCTCGGGTCCTCTTATCAAAGTGCTTAGATTGGTTGATACCGAGAAGAAACCTCCCATGGGATACATTTATGAGGCAATGGATAGGGCAAAAGAATGCATTGCAAGTTCATTTGATCATAAAGAAGAGAAGTATAATGAAATCTTCGAAATCATCGACAAAAGATGGGATGTCTAATTGCATCGGCCTTTACATGCAACTGCGCATTTTCTTAACCCAGAATTCTTTTACCCAAAAGCGTTAGAGGTGCAAAGAGATCATGAAGTGATGAATGGGTTTTATGAATGCATGCAAAGGTTGGTCCCGGATGTCACTGTTCAAGATTTGATCACTAATGAGATGAGTATTTATATGAAGGCTGAGAGTCTTTTTGGAAAGTCTGTTGCGATTAGGCAAAGAAATACAAGAGCACCAGGTAATATATTATGAACTCATAGAGTTTATTTTTAGTAATACTTTTAGTAAAACTCAATACTTGGTAACAGTTATTTCTAACTAGTGGATTATCGCAGCTGATTGGTGGGCATCATATGGTTCTTATACTCCAAACTTGCAAACTTTTGCCATAAAAGTCCTTAGCCTAACATGTAGTTCATCGGGTTGTGAACGAAATTGGAGTGTATTCGAACATGTGAGTATTTAACATTCTAACTAATTTTTTGTTCAATTCAAATATTTTTTATTCTCATTATATAAAATTTAATATCTTTTTAATACTTGCAACTTCATAGCAAGAAAAGAAATAGATTGGAACATCAACGTCTCAATGATTTAGTGTATGTCAAATACAATAGAACATTGAGATTTAGGTATGACATGCGCAACACTCTTGATCCCATATCTTTGCAAAATATTGATGAAAGCAATGAGTGGTTGCTTGGGAGGATGGATGGAGAATCAGATGAAGATAATGAGCCTGTGTTTGATGATGATGATGGCTTGACGTGGGCCACTGTTGCTAGAGCTTCTGGAGTAGAAGAAAGTAGCCATGCAAGTAGAGCAACAAGTTCACGCTCAAAGACACAACCAAGGATAGCTAAATCATCAAGATTAACTCCACTTCAATTAATAGATGAAGAACAAGCGGGCTCAGATGACACAGAGGAGGAAGATGTTGAGGGATACAAATCAACTGATGGAGAAGAAGATGATAGTTTGCTTGCCATTGATGTTGAGGATGATGATTGACTGACCGACCTAACCTACCCTTTCTTTTGATGTTGATGTTTTTAAGTGTTAAAGACATATATTAGTATTTGTTGGATATTTATGTTTTGGATGTTTAGTGTTTATGTTTATGTTTTTGGATGTTTGAAATGTTATGTAATATGTACTTTCATGGCTTTGAGAATTATTCTATATTTTGTCTTGAATCTTGATTACTTTTTATTTTTAAAAAAATTGTCTTAGTATTATGAATGATTAGTCTATGTTAATTTTTCTATTTTTTACTAAGACTGTGCGCCTTACTTCAATAAAGCCCGCGCCTCGCCTTGCGCCTTGCGCCTAGGCCCCAAGAGACCTTTAGCGCCTTAGTGCGCCTTGAGCCTTTAAAAACACTGGTTGAGTCGTATTTTGTACTTTGGTTGGTCGTAGGCTCAATATCCGATTAAGAACTCATTCTCAATTTCAATTTCAATTTCAGATTCAGAAATAAATCGTTTTGTGCTCAAAGTGTTATGCCATTCCCAACATGAAATGCAAAACAAAATTCTTTCTTTCATAAACTGCAGGGTCAAACCGCAATCATAGTTTTTACAAAAGAAAATACAAGTTGTCAAAAAAGAAAAGAAAGCAACAAAAAGTAAAGGATCTATCTGAAGCTACATAAGTTCTGAACTACAAAGCAAAAGAAAAGAGAAAAAAGGAGTGCAAAGTCAGTGTTAGTCGCGTCAGGTACGTCGAGAAGCCCTTTTCGTCCTCTTTCAAGGACAGGACTCAGTATCGCTATCACCATCAACACCGATGTCATCAGAGGAATGTGACTCTGTGCCAATATCATCCTCTCCACCCTCAGACTCAAAATGATCACCCACCATCTCCTCGGTGTCCCTGGTCTCGGTATCATCTTTGGTCAAGGTCCTCTCTAAGGATGAGGAGGTCTCTTGCACCCGAGACTCTCTATCTCCACTCCGACTTCGGGCACCTCTGCCCCTACCTTGACCTCCACCGCCTTTGCCGCCTACAGGAACTTGTCTGTCCCTCATCCCCTCAGCTGGAGGGGATATCACTAGTGCCACTAGTGGAGGCGGAGGCTGAGGCTGAGGCTGAAAAGGGTTTGCAAGAAATAGAGTATCAAAATAGCTTGGTGCAAAATCAGTAGGAGTATGGCCAAAGGGAATCAAAGCATGTCAAATGAGAAAAATAGGATACCTGATGACAGTGACAAGCAAGCAATGCCTCCCTCCTCCGCACCATGTGAACTAAGGAGTCAACCAACTTGAAAAGGCTGTCCACATAGCCCACTGGCACTTACAATTGAGCTTGAACATCAGCATACAGAGAAAAGGCAGTAGGAAATGCAAACTACAAGACAAAGTGCATACATGCTAGACATCAGGGTCCTGAACATACTCACGCTCCTCCAACGCTCGAATGGAATCTGATGGGATATACCATTTGGAATCTGATGGGATGTACCATTCGGCCACCAGTAAGTGATCGCAATCAAGATCGCAGGAAGACTGGCCATATGAACAACAGGGGCAACGCCTCCGCCGTCAGGCTTAGCTACAGGAACAGCACCTCCAGCGGCAAGTACGTCAGCGCCGTCACCCGCGCGAACTCTAGTCAAAGGTGGCATAAGATGGGTCCAAATAAAAGTAGTGTGGTCCCCTGCCCTGCGGTACAGATCACCGTCCTGCCTTGCCATGAATGTCACAATAGCCTCGACAAGGAGACTATCAGCAGTCCTCATAGATGAAGAAGGGAAAGCAGGAACAATAAGGTCGGTAAGGCCTAGAGTCTGGCGCACAAAGTGCTCCCCCAAATACCAAGTCCTGTGAAAAGAGCCCTCTAGCAAAATCCTCGACCGGGAGGTCTCCCAAGAATCAGCGTAGTCATCTCTTGTCCCGGCGGGCATAATCACCTAAGGCTGCCAAGTGATCTGCAAACAGAGGATTCACAGATGAAGTCAGTTGTCAAAGTATAGGCCAAAGCAACAGACATGGAATAAAAATGAGTATGAGTTTCAATTACCTCATGGGTCATCACTATGTCAAAAAAGTGACGGTAGCAAGCAAAAGTAGTGACGGTGCGGCAACGGGGGTAGCACTTGCCATCGTATAGCCTCGAGCGAGGCACAGCTAGTGCCACCTCATCCTTCGGAATTGGGGCAAGGGTAGGAAAATAAGCATAGGCCCAGAGCTGCAAGAACAGAGCAATTTGTAAGTCAACAGGCAGAAATGATAATAAAGGTAAAAAAATGCAAAGCAGAAAGCATAATTCACAACATAAATTGAAAATAAAAGTGCAGGACATACCTGCCAAGCTCTCCAGTAGCCGCCAACCTTGTTCCCTTTCTTGCAGGAACCAAAACTCATGTAACTATATAGGATGGCGAGGCCAACACCGCCCCAGTTATAGAAGCGAACCCATGGCAACACCACTAGTGCACTCGGAAGGTATAAGCCTACGATGTTCCACCTGTTCGCAAACAGAGTGGTGCCAAGAAGATATATAAGGAATCCTCGTGTATATTGCTCCACCTGCTCCTGAGTCGTTAGCTGGCTCCCATAGAAGTTGTTGTAGAACCAACTATATTGTACCATGGATGGCCTATCCAACTGGGGGAGTGCAATGAACCCAAGCGGCCCGCCACTGGCCCATGTCCAAGTGAAAGGGGATCGGATCACCCCTTACTGGTAGCCCGATGATCATGGAAAATCCATAGGGCGTCATAATCATCTCCCCTATGGAGGAGAAATGGAAGGAATTGGTGGTGTCCCACCACCTCTCCACCAAGGCGCCAAGTAGAGGCCAGCTCGCCTGTAAGGATCTGTAAAAGCCTGGAGTAAAAAAGGTCAAAGCCTACATCATCTACCATCTCTCAGACCCTGGCAGGGAGCACCTGGTACCAATCCCTCGCCATCACGACCCTATAACCTCTCCAAGAGTAAGCATCATACTGTGGTGAAAGAAGAATTTGTTAATTTATGGTTGGATGAAAGACTAATGAATGTCAAAGCACAGTACATGAAGGTTTTTACCTCAGAAGTATCATAGGAGAGCTGCAATGGGCGCTCTCGTAAAAGAAAGTCCTCAAGCATGTCCTGGTCAAAATCATCGAATCTCAACATACCGCCGAGAGCCATCGCGTGAGTATGCGGGTGGTAAGTAGCCAGATCAAATGGCCTCACCCTCAGTGGTGGCAACTCAGGCTCAGGAGGCTAAATCTCCTCCGCAGTAATATCAGCAGGAATGTAACCTACCACAATGTCTGCATCCTCTGACATCGGGTCCTCTACATCCGCGGCAGGCAGAAGAATGGGTACCTCAGGATCTGCGAGTGGTACGCCACCCTCAAGGATAGCAGAAGGGGCACCACCCTGTGGAACATCATCAGCCATGGAAAATGTAATGGGTGGTGAGAGAAAAGCAAGAAAAATGAGAGAAGTGAAAAACCCCAAACCAAACCCTAGGAGAGAGAAAATGAGTGGAAAAAGTGAGAACTCAAGAGTGAGTACAGAAAAACCAAGAGAACCGTGAGAAACAAGCCCAAAAACAATGAGAAACCCAAAACTCAACCAAATCAAAATCTAATTGGTTCAAAATATAGAGGGTCAAAAGGGTTTTCAAGAAAAAGTTTGCGAGGATCGTTGGTTAAAGCGAATAAAGTGAAAATCTAGAGAGAGAGAGAGAGGGAGTTTTCGAATCATACATGTGTGAAATGAAGAGCCAAAAATGTGTTTAAAAGAGCCTCGGGTGTGAAATCCCATAACTGCCCCCGAAGTCAATATGTTTGGCCGGCCGGCTATTAGTTTATACAGTCGGCTCATCTTTTAGCCGGCCGACCATTCAAAGTGTGTTTTTGCTGGAAATTTGCCAACTCTGTGCATGGATGATCATGTATTCATCTTAAAGAGGGAAAATTGGAGTATTTGAGTTTAGTTTAACTTCAAAAAATTCCGATTGCATTCTGGATGCACCGTTCCAAGTCCCGCCATTTTTCTGAAGTGTGAATGTGCCTCGATCTTAAGCTCAAGCAGGTTTTACCCTCTTTTCTGCATTTGAAGACGTTTGAATTGTAAGTCGAAGGTGGAAGTTTGGAAAAACAGAATAAAGATCCCTGTCAAAGTAAGGCAGTTCATCGCTACTCCGGCCATGAGGTGCCTTCTAAGGCGCCGCTTTCTTTGTTTATTCTATTGCATTGCCTAAACATCATCCACTACATTGCTTATCGCACGTACCATATCGTCTATCGCACCCATTGCATCCATTTGCATCATGCATTATCTTGTATCATCTATCATTTTTTACGCTGAAATGCGTTTAGGATCATTGTCCCCCAGGCTTTTCCCAGAACATGTAGGAGCATGTTCTCTAGCGGTTTTCTCAAGATGCAAAAGACACGTTCCCGAGCGGTTTTTATCTCTGGGCGTGCAGGAACACGACCCTGAGCGATTTTCTAAAGACGCATGAGACACATTCTCGAGCAGTTTTTATCTCAGGGCGTGCAAGAACACGACCTTGAGCAATTTTCTCAGGACGTGTGAGACACGTTCCCGAGCAATTTTTATCTCAAGGCGTGCAAGAACACAACCCTGAGCAAGTTTTCTCAAGACACGACCCCGAGAGGTTTTTTTATCTCAGGATATGTGATGGCATGTCCCCCAGCATGGTAAGGTGTTCCTTGCTATTTCTCCCCCCCTCCCCCTCCGCCTCTCCCCGGTGAGGTGCTTTCGAAGACACCGCTTTTGCTCATCTTTTCTATTACATTGCATGGAACATGCATCACATTGTATTTCGTATCAACTACAGCAATTGCATCGCATTCATATGCATCTTGCATGTATCATCTTGTTATATCCACCCTTATCACCCGATGGTGTGTTCTGGTTTGTATTCCCCCTTTCTACATGATGTGTACTTTGGTTTGTATCTTTCACCCATTCAACGCGAGGCATAGTTTGGTGTAATCTGGCTTTCTTTCACCCTTTCTACGCAAGGCGTAGTTTGGACTGTATCTTTCACTCTTTCTACGTGATGCGTAGTTTGGCTTGTCCCCCTCCTCCCCCTCATCTTCACGATTTTCAGGCGGTATGCTCGTTTGTGGTTTCAATTGTTGCATTGTATTGAATATCGTTTGTATCCTGTGTGATGCCCCAAAATTTTTGGAACGTTAAGAATTTAAATAACAAAATAACTTATTAAATTAAAATTTTAACATCTTAAAAGGAAAATTTAATTTCTTACACAGTCAAAAGTTTAACAACACTAAATTAAAGAAAATTTAAAAGTCCACATACAACATTTAACATCATACATCCTAATACATACAATAGTAAAATCTTATTTCGCTAAAGTCTTGACTTCAAGTTAGCCAAGGCTCTATATTAACAGCAGCTCCAATTTCATCTTCCATGCCTTCCTCGTCAAAATCTGGCATAAAACGCCATGGCAACAAAATATATGCCATGAGTTTTGCAACACAGTAAGAAAACATAACCACCCTACCGTTCGTTTTTAGAGAAAATAATCAGATTAATAATCATGACAATTAAGAGGAAAGACAGAATTAATAACATAATAATATGACAACAATTAAAATAATTTCAACACTTTTAATAGTTTAGGTGACGTTCAAAATCTCACCAAAGAGATTTTCTTACCAACCACTACGTTATGGCCACGGTTAATTTGAAAATCCCCCCTTGATCAAATATTACCAAAGATGCCCACACCTAGAGTTATATACCCAAGCCGTGACATCTATGGTCTACCCCAAGGGAACGATCTGCCAGGAGTATGTAACTGCCCTACGTGCCACCCACACATCCACCCTTATTCCAAAACCAAATACTGATAAGGATTCAAATAAGTCTCGTGCCATCTTAGGGTTTTGCAACGCAATTATGTAAAAATTATCAAAAACCAGGGCTATCCTTGAACTACCAGTATTAACCCTTAATCATTAATTTTGTATATGCAATTTTAGTTAGTTTTTATATTAATCACCAATAATTACAATTTTTAATCAACGAAAGTGTTATACTATTTCATTAAAATTTCCAACAGAAATATTACACGTCAACCAATGTATAAAATTAAAATAAACAGTTAAATTAAACCATAGTATGAATGATAATTTTAAATACTTAAAAATGGACCACAATCACACACATGCATGGACTACTACTTTACAAGATTTAATTAATTAGACCAACACAATATATAATTTTAGTCCAAATAAATAACTGAAGTGATAATCTTGGTCCCTTAATCTGCCCAGAAATTTTCAGAATATAGTTTTGTTAATTAAAATTATAAATAAATTATTTATACAATTCTAAAATCCGTGAAAATCCATAGAATATTCAATAAACATGTTATGGTCATTTTTCAGAAAGCATTTCACAAAAATAAGTAATAAATAATTCTGTAAAATTCTAAGAAATTTTATGGCACAGATTTATCATATTTTCTTAAATTAATACCATACTTAAATTTATAAATCAATTCAATGATCTAAAAACTTATTATGAAACTAGACTTCTCAAATTTTATTTTTTATTTAGAAATTACCAGATTTGGTTTAATATAGAATTTTTAATGATTTTTCAAACATACAGTAAAATTTGTCTACAGTTCCAGATTTAGTTAAAATTTTGTTTAAATTCGTACAAAACTCAAATAATTGTTACAAAAATTCCTGGATGAACTAGACATTATTCTCAACAACTTTGTAGAAGAAATCATCTCAAAATTTTGAGTATAAAATTGTCTAAAAATTCGTACAACTTTCTGGCAGATTTAAGAGTTATATAATCAAACTGGATAAAATCTTTAATCATCTCTATAAGGGCATAAACTACACATGCAAGGCTAATTCCACAATTATATTATGATTTTGTGGCTACTAACATAAAAATAACCTTCAAATATTTAATATACAAGTCACAAATTTACATACAACTATAAACAAGATTTTATCTAAAAATTTGGCTATGAATATAAATCTGAAAATTTAACAATTGAAAAAAAAATGAGAGGGTTGAGAAGGTTTTCTTACTTAGTAATAGGATTGAAATGGTAGGAAAATTTTTTTAACTTTCTTGATCGTCTACTCTTCTTCTCTCTACTTTGCTTAGCATGCTCACCGAAGTCTTTATTTTCCATTTCTATTCTCCGAATGCAAGCATGTACATATATGTGTGTGTGTGTGTGTGTGTGTGTGTGTGAATTCAATTCTGAGGCTGAGTTCATCATCCTGAGGCTCTCTCTCTCTCTCTCTCTCTCTCTCTCTCTCTCATCATTCTACCATGTCAAATCAAATTTTCCAATACCAAGAGTTACTGCATGTACATATATATCTGTGAATTCAATCCTGAGGCTGAGCTCTCTCATCATTCTATCACGTCAAATCAAATTTTCAAATACCAAAAGTTATTGCATGTACATATATATATATATATGTGTGTGTGTGTGTGTGTGTGTGAGAATTCAATCCTGAGGCTGAGTTAATCATCCTGAGGCTCTCTCTCTCTCTCATCATTCTATCACATGAAATCGACTTTTTCAATAATAAGAGTTATAATACGAACCTATATCCTATAATAACATGCATGCAAACAAGTGTCAACACTGCCACCAAAAATCTGAATTTTTTTTTTATTTGTATTAATTTAGAACTAACTTATACACAAATATTAGGTAGACTCTAGATAAAATTAATTTATTCATTTATTTATTTATTTATTCTAAGAATAATTAAATACGGGTTCTATCCCCCCCCTCCAAAAAAAAAAAAAAAAAAACAAAACAAAACAAAATTAGTCCTCAAAATTAAGTCGTACCAATAGATTTGAAAAGTTGAGGGTAATTGGAACGTATCATATCTTCTCGTTCCCACGTTGACGACTCCATCCCACGATGTCTCCAGAGAACTCAAACCAATGGTATAGTTTTACCTCGTAATTTCTTCTCCCGACGATCTAAAATTTTGACAGGCTTTTCTTCAAATGTCACATCTTCATCAAGATTAATTTCCTCCCAATTGATGATGTGAGAAGGGTGCGGCTCATATTTCTGCAGCATAGAGATGTAGAAAACATTATGTACCCCAACCAATTTAGGTGGTAGAGCCAAACAGTACGTCACCTCTCCCACGTTGTCCAAAATTTCAAAAGGCCCAATAAAGCGAAGCGACAAGTTTCCCTTCTTTCCGAAACAAACAACTCCTCGACGAGGTTGTATTTTTAGAAACACGTGATCTCCAACTTGAAATGCTAAAGGTCTTCTCCTTTGATCTGCATAACTTTCTTGCCTACTATGAGCGGTCTCAAGTCTTTGTCTAATTAATTTCACATTCTCGGTAGTTTCTTGAACTAACTCTAGCCCTAAAAGAGGTGCTTCTCCGACTTCCGTCCAACATATTGGTGATCGACAAGGCTGTCCATACAGAGCCTCATACGGTGCCATACCAATACTTGCTTGAAAACTGTTATTGTAAGAGAATTCAACTAGTGGTAAGTGTCTCTCCCAACTACCCTTGAAATCCATCACACAAGCTCGAAGCATGTCTTCTAGAGTCTGAATTGTTTTTTCTGATTGACTGTCAGTTTGAGGGTGAAAAGCCGTACTAAAACACAACTCTGTACCCATAGCTTTTTGCAAACTTTGCCAAAATTGTGACGTAAAACGAGGATCACGATCTGACACTATCGAGACTGGTACTCCGTGCAACCTAATGATTTCTCGAATAAATAATCAACTTAATTATTCGAGTGTGTCTGCTGGTCCTACTGGTAGGAAATGTGTCGTCTTAATTAACCAATCAACCACAACCAAAATGGCATCATGAAGGCAACCGAAATAGTCCCATTACAAAATCCAATGTTATGTGTTCCCGTTTCCATTCAGGTATTGGTAAAGGTTGGAGTTTCCCTGCCTGCTTCTGATGTTCTGCCTTCACTTGCTGACACGTTAAGCACTTAGATACGAATTGAGTAACGTCCTTCATTCCACTCCACCAATACTGTCGCATGAGATCCTAGTACATCTTGTTTTCTCTCGGATGAACTGCAAAAATTGAATGGTGAAATTCTTTAAGTACTTCTCTCAATTTTGGCACAAAAATTCTACCTAAATATCTTAAACTACCGTCTTGGTAAAGCATCCAATCTGGTGAAGACTCTTCTGACACTAATCGTGCCTTAATGAAGTCGGTCTCCTGATCAAATCTTTGAGCTTCCAACACTTTGGTAAGAAGTTAAGGCGTTGTAACTATAGCAAACAACCTAACCTTTCCATTTTGAATCTCTGGTTGTAATCTAAACTCATTCACAGTACTTACCATTTCCCATTCTTTAATTGATATGTTGGCCACGATCTCTCGTCTTTCGACTTAGTGCATCTGTTAAAACATTAGCCTTTCAGGGATGATAAGACAAAGTGAATTGATAATCTTCAAGGCACTTCATCCAGCGTCTCTGTCTCATGTTCAAATCTCTCTGTGTAAACAAGTATTTCAAGCTTTTGTGGTCGGTAAATTTCTCGAACTTTTCACCATAAAGGTAATGTCGCCAAGTCTTTAGCGCATAGATCACAACCACCAATTTCAAATCGTGGGTAGGGTAATTTTTCTCATTATTCTTCAGTTGTCTTGACCTATAAGGCACTACCTTCCCGTTTTGCATTAACACGCTACCTAACCCTTCTTTAGAGGCATCACAATAAACTATGTACCCAATGTCACGTTCGGGTATGATTAGTATAGGAGCGCTTGTTAGTCTCTTCTTGAGTTCTTGAAACGATTGTTCACAAGTTTCGTTCCATTCAAACTTTACCCATTTTTGTGTCACAAGTTTCATTCCATTCAAACTTTACCCTTTTTTGTGTTAGGCGTGTCATCGGCTTTGGCTAATTTGGAGAAATCTTGAATGAATCTCCTATAATAACCTGTTAATCCCAAGAAACTACGAACCTCAAATGTATTCTTAGGTTGTTTCCATTCCATTACTGCTTCTACTTATAGCAAGATCCATTGATATTCCTGATTCAGACACAACATGACCTAAGAATTTTACTTCCTTCAACCAAAATTCACATTTGCTAGCTTTAGCATATAATTGGTTCTCCCTTAGAATTTGCAAAGCGGCTCTCAAATGCTGTTCGTGATTTTCCTCCAATCGTGAGTATATCAAAATATCGTCAATGAATACTACCACAAACTGGTCCAAATAAGGTGTAAAAATTTTGTTCATCAAACTCATGAATACCCCTGGCGCATTTGTCAAACCAAATGGCATAGTGGCAATAACGAGTTCGAAAAGCAATCTTAGGTATATCTTCTTCTTTGACACGAAATTGGTGATATCCAGACCTAAGGTCAATTTTGGAAAAACATTTTGAACCTCTTAATGAATGAAACAAGTCATCAATTCTTGGTAATGGATATCGATTTTTAATAGTGACTCGATTTAGTTGTCGATAACCAATGCATAATCTCAAGGTTCCATCCTTCTTCTTTGCGAATAATGCTGGCACTCCCATGGGGATGTACTTGATCTGGTGAACTTTTTATCTAACAATTCTTTCAATTGCTCCTTCAGTTCCCGAAGTTCATCTGGCGCCATACAATGCGCTGCCATATAAAGTGGTGAAGTTCCAGGTTGGAGCTCGATCGTAAAATCTATGTCCCATTTTGGGGGTAGTCTTGGTAATTCGTCAGGGAAAACGTCAGTGTACTCACACACCACATGGGGTAATCCTGGATCCTTTCAATTTTCATATTCCAAAATTAAGCTTGCCAACCATCCAGTTAGTTAATCATGCCACCACGATTTGCGACACGTTGGAGTTAAAGAATCTTGTCTATCTCCTTTAAATTGAATTTCCGTGCCATTCAGGGAGGATGTTGTCACCGTTTTACGATAACAGTCGATAATAGCTCGATGAACCGATAACCAGTCCATTCTTAGAATAACATCAAAATCAGACATTTCCATAACCCTTAGGGTGTGTTTGATTGGGCGGACTGGATAAGGGGGGATTAGAATCCATCGGACTTGAGTCCTAGGACTGTGAATCCCCCGGACTATTTGGTCGGATTGGATATGTATCCTGTGTTTGTTTTTTCATGGGATTAGATGTCTGGAAAGGACTATTTTTAGTGAATCCAACGTTTGGTTGGACGGACTGGATAGGATAAATGAACAAAAGACTATTTTGCCCTTTTTCAATTGTTTACTAAGGAATAGCAATATTAAACATATCTTTAATATTTTAATTATTTTTAATTAAATAAATTTGTTTTTTTTAAATAAATAAATAAATAAAATATCAATAAAATTTGTTTCAAATCATTACTGTATAACAAATCATTATTTTTTTTACATACAAAACGTTACTGTGTTTGTTTTTTTACATACAAAAAATATCATTAATTTAATAATATAAATTAAATTTATTTTTTTTACATAAATTTATTTTTTTACACAATTAAATAAATAAATAACCACTAAATTTGATTTAATAAAATACTGTATAACCTGTATAAAAAATTTATATTATTTTTTTAATTAAAATTTTAAATAAATTTTAAAATAAAACACCTATTACAATTTAAATAATGAAATTAAATAAATTATAAACAAAATTTTAAAATAAAACATTAATAAAATATCTATAAAAAATTATTTTAAAAAATTAAATAAATAAAACATTAATAAAAAGTTAAATAAAATTATTTTATTTTTAAATTGAGACATTTAAATTTTATTGAATTTTATTAAATATAATACATAATTAAATAGTAGAGGGTCAAAATTGTCATTTTCGCATCTAATCCCAATAGTGATTAGTCCCCCCAAAACAATCCCACACCCCCCCAGGACAGGATAGTCCCCCATATGGGGGACATGGAGTCCGCCGGACTAAAAAAAAATCAAACGACGGATAAGGAGGGAGGCCGGACATGGAGTCCAAATAGTGGATAGTCCCCCCCCCCCTAATCTCCCCAATCAAACACATCCTTAGATCATAGATCAAATATGAGCCGGAGATTTTTAGTTCACAAGATTTACATACTAGATTTACTCGGGTTTGACCACCTAAGGATGAAGCAACACTCATAGTTATCTCTAACGTTTCGAGCTCTAAACCCAAACTTCATACACATGAAGTGGATATAAAAGAATGCAATACTCCAGAGTCAAACAATACTTTAACCCAAGAATTCATGACAATTAACATACTTTAAATTACTGATGGGTTACCAACATCTTCTGCTTCTTGAAGAGCGTACATTCTTCCTGTTGCATGTTGGTTAGTCGCTCCTGGTTTCTTTCCATCTCCAGCTCCTTGTGGTTGTGTTCTTGGCCGGCCCGCATTCCTAGAGGCTTGTGGCTGCCCCTTGTTGGTCTAAGTAGTTTGAGTGGGTTTAGAACCTTGTCCTGATTGGCATTTGTTGTATTGTTATGCCCTTCGTTGATCCATAAAATATTCCCCACCTTAAGGACACTCACTCCGACGATGCCCCTATTGACCACATCTAAAACACTTTCCCTTCCACTCATTAACAGAGTTTCCTCCTTGTTGGTTTCCCCGATTCTGCCTTTGTTGCTGCTGCAACCCCCCGGCTTAAGGTGCTAGTGCAGGATGGTTTCTAGTGTTTCGAACTGGACCTCCTTCTCGTGATTGGTTATTGTTCCTTGATCGCTGATTTCAAATGTGTTCGAAATCTGCTAATTCTCGTTCCACAATTAAAGCTTGATCCACCATTTGAGCATAGGTGGAAAGTTGCACTACGATCAATCTTCCTCTAATATCTGTGTCCAAACCCCATTCGAATCGTCTAACCTTATCGTCTTCATTTGCTACTATTGCAGAAGCATACCTTGAGAGAGCCTCAAAACGGTTTGCATATTAAGTCACTGACATTTTTCCTTGTTTCAGTTGGAGGAACTCTTTAACCATTTCTTGTCTTAATGAATTAGGAAAATATTTTTCCATGAATAGGTCTTCAAATTGCCTACAAGTCAATGTCTCTACTTGTCGGATACTCCTAATCATTTCCCACCAATGATCTGCTTCCCCTTCCATTGAAACACCGCCATGGTCACCCTATCTTGCTCATTTCGAATGTCAGTGTCTAGTAACTTCTTAATTTGTCTTAACCAGGCTTCAGCTTCATAGGGGTTAGATCCACGAAGGAACTTGTGAGGATGAAATTTTTCAAACTTTGCTATCATTTCAGATTTGCTTTGATCTTGATTTCACGGTGGTATATTGCCTACCCTATCGGCAATTGCGCGTATAATCCGAGCGACATCGCCATCAAACACTCTATCACCATTATCGTTGTTATTATTTCTTGTTCATCCAACCATTCTGCATGATGAAATTGTTGGTAATTTGTGACTAATGTATTTATTTATTTATTATCATCATGATTACTATTATTATTATGATAATCATTATTATTATTATTTTATATATATATACACATTTATATGCAAAGACAATAAGTAAAGAGTTCATAAAAGAAAACTTCATTCATTAGATGGGACAAGTTACAGAACAGCAAAATACAAATAAAAAAAATAAAATAAAATAAAAATAAAATACTACAGGCTTAATATAAGACAAAAGATAGCCTCTACTAATCAAGGTTAATACGAATACTAGTTAGAGTTACCTACACCAACAACTTTAAACTAGGAAATTTTTTTACATTGTAAGCTTACAAAACAATTAGTTAGCCTAGTTTGTAACTCCTTTGAGACCTCTAATCAAACAGCCATGGATAGTCCCTCCTCACAAGGACTTCTTACTCCCACGTGGCTTGGAAAAGCCCCATGAATCGTCACAACACCCTCACAAAAACAACAGTTTCATGCACAAAATGTCCCAATACCTGTGCCGGTTCCTCCCGATAGATTCTTCAATCCTTGAAATCCACCGATCAATCTGTCTTCACAATTCGGTTTGGGTCAGGCATGACATACTGAAAGCTCCAACTATCAAAAAGGTTGCCCATTCTATCGGTAAAGTCGTCCGAGAAAGGGCCTAACTGATACAACCAGGGATTTTCTTGCCTTCAAATCTGGACAGGTCCGATGTAAGGCTACGAACAGCTTGATTCTTGGGCAACCATGTTGTGAATTTGTTAGACAGGAAGCTATTATTGAAGCAAAATTTGGGAAGGAAACAAGTGAAATTGGTTAGTTATAAGCTAAGATTAAAATTGGTTGATTTAGTGGCTGGATCTAGATCACTAACTGAAGCAAAGGGAGGTTAGATCTGCATAACAGTCTTATTACATCTAGCCATCCAACTATGTACCTAAATCTGAATGAAATCAACCTATGAAACCAAACAAATCAATATTAGACCGTCATATGAATGGAAACCAACACGACATTCATAGATCAACCGTCAAAATCAGATCTATGAGTTGATAAATTGAAGCAAATCCCAAAAGTATTCACAAGCCATCAAAAGCAATAGTACTATTTGAAACACACTCATATATGTAATAAAATTTACAGTACTTAGGCCTCGTTTGGCAACCGAACTTTTTAGCCAAAAAGCCAAAAAGTTACTAAATTAGCCAAAAAGCCAACAACCCATACCAAAAAGTCAAAGATTCTCTTTTCTCTCTACTTTTTGCACATCTTTTCGTAAAAAGTCAAAAAGTCATCCCAAACATACTAGTTTTTTTTAGATCATATTTTAGCCAAATAGCCAAAAAGTTACTAAATTAGCCATCAAAAGAGTTGTATCCACTATGATTGCCCTGCATTTGTCTCATAAAGTGTTCAAACTGCTCAAAGCGTCCTTCATATGATTGAATTATCCCTTTCAATAATGCTACCTCTTCTTCAAGGCCCTTAACCTCTTCATCATGTGCTTGTGACCGAGCTCTAGAATTGAATGCGAAAGACGGCTTTGGACCAACCCCGAAACCTTTCAAATACCCTGACCGCTTCCCAAGGACTTGAACAGTAATTTGCTCCTGTGTCAACAGGGTTGCTCCAAGATGTGAAGCTTCCTCACAAAGTTGGTCCATCTTTTCCTATTAGTGTTAAAAAAAATAAATAAATAAATAAAAATAAAAAAAAGATCAGCAGTTATCCTATTTTACAAGTACACCAACTAGTTAAGCATTGTATAGGAATATGAATAACAAATATAATGAAGGTATACTTACATATAACACCCCACAAACTGGTTCAATCCAATCATTTTTTTTTTTGTTACTCCAACGTGAGGTCTTGTAAAAATCTACGATGTGAGGCTCCTTCCCTTTTTCAATTCCCTGCATGAAATGCATAAAATGCAAGCTTAGTAATATTATTAAAAAAAAAATAAAAAAAGCAGCATTAACTAATAGTTTTAAAACAAAAAATATGTTACCTCAATTGAGATTGCTTCTGAAAATGACCTTGAACCCATGGTGTGATTATAGGGTAACTTTTTCCTGTTGGCTATATTTCTTGTTGACCGTTTCTACAATGCAATAGAAATATTAACTTACAAAATCAGTATCCAAGCTTGAGTTATTCATATTCAAACATCCATGGATTTGTAGTATAATTAGAAGAAACATCCGTGTGACTGTTAAGTCAATTACCTTATGTGTGCTACCAAGAAACACTTCTTCAATCATGTACCTCCAATCTTCTTGGCTCACCCCAACAAATGGCTTACTATAAGGATCTGTACCTTCTTTCACCAACTCTTTGTAATGTTGATTCATATGATATCGCCAACCTTTGAACAAATGTGTGGACTTTGTGTCAATAATTTCTTGTGGAAGTGGGCTCTCATCATATCCTTCAATCTCAAACTTATCCTATCCCAATTAAACACAAAATGAAAATTAAACATCATATATATTAACTACTTCAATCTCAACAACTATAAAAATTAAATTACCCGCAAGGATTGTACGATAGCTGCTCGAATGGCTGGTGGAACGTCCTCCCAATTTTCTGTTCCTTGCAATTTGGCTTGCAATCGAATTTGTGCCCCCAATTCATTAGCCGCCTTAGTGGCATTAAGCCCCACAAATGTTCTCCGCTCAATAGAAACTCCAACAAAAAGCTTCTTGCCACCATGTTGGGTGATAAGTCTACTAGTGTTCTTGTTGAATGTAAATGTAAAAACTCCACCAACTCCACCAACTTCACCTACCACAAACTCCACCAACTCCACAAGCAAGTGCTCCACAAGCAAGTGCTCCATTTAGGTTAATGCTCCATTAATTTAGTTTAGTGCTCCATTTAGTTTAGTGCTCCATTAATTTGATTACTCCATTGTACCCATTCTCTCTATAAAAGAGAGTTCATTCTCTCCATTGTAAAATACACACAAAAATATATATTGAATCAATCAATAATATCAATACATTAATTTCCTACATGGTATCAGAACCATAAGATTTAGGCCTGTATTTCCTTCTCACCGGTGGGCAGCCGGCCGGTAACTTTGCCTTCGCTGCCCGCTGGAGTTGTATACCCATACCTTCACTCCGCTACATCTTCTAACTCTTTCTTTGTGGCTCTAATCATTTTGTTTAGTCAACCTATCTCTCTTTCCTGGTGTTCAGCTATCAATGTTCTTGTCTCAGACTATCAAGTTCTGCATGCATTTCTGGCAGTTTTTTAAGATCAGCATGAGCCTTGTCCAATTCCTTAGTGGCCTGTTGAATTTGGACAGTCAGATCTTGTCTAGCTGTCACCAAGCTTTGTGCCTCCATGTGTGCCAGGTGCAGGTCCTTCTTGACACTCTCCCCATCTCTAATATCAACTTCCATTTTGGCAATCTTATCCAGTAAAACCGTATCTGGATGTCAGCCTCTGTTTGGATGCTTCTTATATGTGCTCTGACTCTTTGAATTTCCTGCTGAGCAACAGCAAGTTCTTGCCTCATGGCCACCTGAGTGGCAGCGAGTCTATGGTTCTCCCCGGCAAGTCGTTCCATTTCTGCCACCTGAACAGCCATTTTTGTTCTCCAAACGCTTATCTCCTGTTTCTGCGAGTTAGTTAACGTTCTAGTCTGAGTGGCTTGTTGGGAAATGGCTGGAAGAAGACAAATACCATCAACATTTGAAGGACGGTTGGTCCAGGCCCCAGGGATGATGCGGCACGGTCCATTTCCTGGGTTAGTCTCTGCTGGTCATCACCCCATGGAGTCACTCCCTACATGCATCCAGATCCAGAGCTTGATGCAGCTATTAGAGAAGCATTTGATGTGGCTTATCAAAACCTCTATGCATTTCACGTTGCACAAAAGTCAGCTGAGAGAAGTGTTGAAAACATGAAAGGTGTTAGATGCAAACGTGTGGCAAGGAGCATTGCTTCTGTAGGTCTTTATGTGCCAGGGGGAACTGCAGTTTTACCTTCAACAGCTCTGATGCTTGTAATTCCTGCACAGATTGCTGGGTGTAAAACTGTTGTTCTTGCAACTCCCCCTACTCGAGATGGAAGCATCTGCAAGGAAGTACTTTATTGTGCTAAGAAAGCTGGTGTGACTCATATTCTTAAAGCTGGAGGAGCTCAGGCTATTTCTGCCATGGCTTGGGGGACTACATCTTGCCCCAAGGTTGAGAAGATATTTGGGCCTGGAAATCAGTATGTCACCGCTGCTAAAATGATTCTCCAAAACAGTGAGACTATGATTTCCATTGACATGCCTGTAGGACCATCAGAAGTTCTTGTTCCTCCATAAGATTATTTTTAATTTTGTTTTTCAAATCAAATTCATACCATTCAGATTTGCACACCAACTTTATTTTATTCATGCCAGGGATCAAACTCGATCACCATTTTACAAAAAAAAAAAAAAAAAAAATTCTCCAACCACAACCTACTACCACCACAAAAACCGGCCTTATTTCTTCGCCTCTTCAGCTGTTCTCTTCTTTTTGCCTTTGTCTTGGGCCTCCTTGCCGGTGCTGCCTCCGTGTTTCCCACGTCGCCGAGCACGTTAACTTCCCGTTGCTCCTCAACCGTCACATATGGCGGCCCTCCAAATCTGAGCATCACGGTGGCCTTCTGCTTCAGTTCCTTGTTTTCTGCCTTCAACCCACATATCTCTGCTCGGGCATCCTTATACATGCCCTGGAGCAGAGCCAGTTGGGCGTTTAACTGCTGCACCTCATTTGTCCTACTCTGAAGCCGGTGCGACAGGTTTGAGACCGCAGTCATGGTCTCAACACATGACTTCAGTGTGTAATAATTCGCCTAATATCCGATTGTGCAGCCATTCTTTGCTCCACAAACAGCATCGGAAAGTTCAAAGGCGCAAAACCAGGGGCACTTGGTCCAGGGGCGCTTGGTTGCGGTTCAAGGGCACCTGCCCCGGCCATCTCTCTTGTGGCCTCGTTGAGGTCGGGAAAGAGAGTGAGACCACGGGACGAAGAGGCTATGTTCTGGGTCCCGGGGCGGGAAGAAGAAGCCATTTTCTGGGCAACAGAGTGTTTCAGCGATACAACTCTCAGAAAACAACAGAGTGTTTCAGCAATACAACTCTCAGAAAACAACAGAGTGTTTCAGCGATACACTCTCAGAAAACGAAGAGTCTTTTTTCAGAGGTTTTTCAGCAGGTGTTTTGTTCTGCATCAGCGGCAGCCTCGCCTTGGTTTAAATAGGCAAGGCCGACACGCGTATCACGCGCCTCTCAACGCCAGACGACAAATCGGCGCGCCTTTTGATGGCTCGACTTTTGATGGCTGTCGGGCACGTTTTTTGATGGCACGCCTTTTGATGGCACGCTTTTTGATAGGATTGGGCACGCCTTTTGAGGGTGCGACTTATATGGGTCCGACAAGACTTTGTAAACTGTCCCGACTTTGATTCCGGTTAGCTCCTATATAGGTCCGACAAGACTCTGTAAACTGTCCCGACATTGATTCCGGTTAGCTCTTATATGGGTCCGACAAGACTCTGTAAACTGTCCCGACTTTGATTCCGGTTAGCTTCTATATGGGTCCGACAAGACTCTGTAAACTGTCCCGACATTGATTCCGGTTAGCTCCTATATGGGTCCGACAAGACTCGGTAAACTGTTCCGACATTGATTTCGGTTCTCAGCTACAACGGTTCGACACAGGCATATAGTGTCTTCTACAACGGTCCGACATGACCCCGTAAACTGTTTTCTATATCGGTCCGACATGACCCCGTAAACTGTTTTCTACAACGGTCTAACATGACCCCGTAAACTGTCTCCTACATGGGTCCAGCAAGACTCCGTAAATTGTATTCTACATCGGTCCGACATGACCCCGTAAACTGTATTCTACAACGGTCCGACATGACCCCTTAAACTGTCTTCTACATCGGTCTGCCATAACCATACGGTCTTCTATAACGGTCTGACACGACCATACAGTGTCTCCTATCCACTTTTATTTTATTTGTCAGATTATTTTTCCTGTTTTGTTACTCTCTCCAAAATCAAGTTGGTTAGTTCCTAACCCCCTTGAGTTTGAGGGGGGCTGTTGAATGTAAATGTAAAAACTCCACCAACTCCACCAACTCCACCAACTTCACCTACCACAAACTCCACCAACTCCACAAGCAAGTGCTCCATTTAGGTTAATGCTCCATTAATTTAGTTTAGTGCTCCATTTAGTTTAGTGCTCCATTAATTTGATTACTCCATTGTACCCATTCTCTCTATAAAAGAGAGTTCATTCTCTCCATTGTACAATACACACAAAAATATATATTGATTTCCTACACACAATAATATCAATACATTAATTTCCTACAGTTCTTACCCCTCGTTGGACCTCGTACTCGCTTCACTGATGTACCTATATTATAAACACAAAATGAAACACTATTATTTCTTTCAATCCATATGTTATAAACAATGTAATGTCCACACTCTACAAGAATAAGGACAATTAAAGAGCTGTTTATAGGCTGCTGCTATAGGTTGCTGCTGTATATACACTTTGATGGTTTATATAGGCTGTTTATAAGCTGCTGCTATATACGAAAATTGATAGTACTGCTAGAAGTTTGTGGTTAGATTGATTGAAACCTTCATGAACAAAGTCCAGGATTCTTTTAAAACAATTTGTCAACAACACCATGAGTGTCCTGTTCATGGGCTTACATCTCTGGTTTTGAATTTGATCCTGCCATTTTCTATGTCCAATCTGAAAGACTTGTTAGAGTGATTCATGACTACTTTTTTCCTTCATGATTGAATGCTTCAAATTTTATTGTTTTTGTTATACTCTCTCTTTCAGAATATGCTACAATCTGCCTTATTGTTTACTCTTCTGTTTTAGATGGATATGCTTCAATGCTTGTGTTGCCTTTTAATAATGTCCTTGCTATGACCAACATGCTGCTAAATTATTGATGTCATATTCATAAATTATTAGAGCACCAGATGAGGATACCAAGTCGTTCAAAAATACAAAACAAAACAGACCCTATATGCTGCTGCTGCACATCTGGCAGCTTCTCCCTTCTTTCATAAACAGTTAATTAACTAATTAAGACTGCTGCTCTTGCTAATTAAACAAATAGCAATTAAAATAATATCCTACCAACTCTCAATATAAACTCTTTTAAGCATATAGCATACTATAGTGATCAAATACATGATAAACAAATAAAAAGATTTTTTCAATAAAAAATGTGA
This sequence comes from Camellia japonica, assembly GCA_030407325.1. NCBI lineage: Eukaryota > Viridiplantae > Streptophyta > Magnoliopsida > Ericales > Theaceae > Camellia > Camellia japonica. The sequence goes on along the minus strand of JAPPVO010003867.1, from coordinate 185,150 downwards.
TTAAATGAATTGACTACTTTTTTTTCTTTTTTTTTCTTTTTTTATCATCTTGATGGGGAAGGGTGTTGGTTAAGGGATTGGATTGTCTCTAATTAAGTTAATTGAACCGTTCAGTCCATCTCATTGTGGGTTCATTTTTAGCCCATCTTAATAATCTTAACTCATTTAGGCTTCAATTCTATGCATAGGATACTGGTATTTTCCATCAATAACATCCAATTAAAAGAAAATTATGCCTAGGGTTAAAATAATCGCTGCCTCATAACTAGCAAATGGCATATATCTAGCAAATCCCACAAATATTTGGAAAATGAAACGATGAATGCTACACCTATTCTTTAAGTGTCTCTTGCTACATATCGAGAGAGGAGTTGTACTTTTTTTTTTTTTTTTTTCCTTTTTTGTTGGTGGGGGGTTGGAGTTCAAATATAAGCAGCCAGCTCACAAGATTTATACTCTTGGTCACATCGAGCATCATATTAAAACACAATTTAAGATCTTTGGACCTAACTTCTGCAGATTCATTGGAAGTATACCCCAGTCACAAAATATAGCATACAAACTTGAGTTTATTTGTTAGCTGCAATTACACAAACTTACTGCAACAAATGCAATCAACTGACATCCAAGATCCCCATCAAGTGTCAAAGAATTCATAAATTACTTAGAAAACAAGGTAGAGACAACATGGTTGTCAATCTTCTTTAAAGCTCTAGGCTCTAAGTGGGGAGACCTTTGGATCACAGACAACTTACAAAAACCTTCTTTTTATCCCAACAAGAAAAAAATCTATTCAAAACACTCGGTCTCACATTCATATATAATGCAAGACCATGATAACAAACAAACTCTTTTTGTTGCACACCATATGCTTCCTGGAACATCAATGCCCAACATTATTAATTTATTAGATCATAACTCACACACCACCCTTTCTGCATTAAAAGGTTATTTTTACACAGAAAAATTCTTATTTATTAGGAAAGGGTCTTATATAAACCCATGAGGTTTTATTAAGTCCACAGCCATAGGCACTGTAACTGTGTATCTAATGTACTTCCACTTAGGAATATCTCTTATTCCATTGCTCTCCTATATTAGTTTTTTTTTTAATCAGCCGTATTATTATGTTACCAACAACGAACCATATTTATGACCTAAATGGAATTGTAAGGGATTGTTAATTGTCATGTATGGAAATTCCATTGGTATGACAGATACAGATCATCATATTTAGTATGTAACTCCAAATAGTTTATTAGGTGTGGAAAGGGATGTCTACTCAACTTTAACAGCCAACCATTAGTATAAACTTCTTTGCTGAGTGACTTGTTTAAGGAGATTATGTTGTTAGTGTGAGTAAGGACTAACATAGGTTGGCAATTTCATGACTGATATGTGCAACCTTAGGTAGAACGAAGCCACTTCCGTGAGAAGAGCATATTGAATTACCTACGAGTATAGAAAAGGGTTGAAATTTATTGATAAAAATTTAGGTTGTCCTATGAAGTATGGGACATTCATATTAAATTTGTAGGATTAATTATTGTTATCAAGATTTACATTGTTTAGTTTGTCTGAAAATTCTGTTGAGTTTCTCTAACGGCAGTTCTATTACTGGGGTAGAACAAAAACTTTTTGATGCATTGAGTGATTGTGCTCTGCCCTAGCAGCAACCACTATTGCTCTGGCAATGGGGCTGCCCTTCTCTTATTGTTGGAGTTTAGGGTTTAAGGAAATGTTGGTAGGTCAAAATTTGGGAAGGTGGGTTTCAGATGCTGACTTAGGTGGGGAGAGGAAAGTTAGGTCACATGAATCATGAAAGAGAGACGCAAACAATTGTATGTTGCCCTTAGTACTTAAATATCATTCTGTCATGAAAGAGAGACACAAACAATTGTATGAATCATGAAAGAGAGTCCAAACTCCACAAGTTATGTAGTAACTACTCAACATTGATTACAATTTCAGGAGCAAGAATCAAATTGTTGTATACAAAGGTTGAAACACTCACCAATATCAGCTGTTTGCAAAGATGGAGATGCATCCACAGGAGATAGATCTGCAGATACATCCACAGGAGATAGATCTGCAGATACATCCACAGGAGATGGAGCTGTTGACATGTGAGCTGGGACCTCAATCGGGGTTGCCTCTGACACTGAAGTCGTCGACCTCCTCTTATTGGCTTGCCAGGTGGCATATGTGTAGTCTTTGTATGTAACAAATGAATTGTAAGCAATGCATTAATAAAGATTTAAAATGCATGACAATTCATGAAATTATAAGATAACCTAATAGTCTAATATTAGAACTACATTACAAGTAATGAAATTATCAACAAAAAAATTCATTACAATTTCAATCATAACTAAACATGACTTCATTAACAAATGCATGCCATTACAATCAAGGACATTACAATGAAAATGACTTCATAATGTAAAAAGGAAAGGATATTACAATCAAGGCTCTATATCATGATCTGTATCCGAGTTACTATGACTATGAAATTCATCTTCATCATCACTAGGATCATTTGAATGTTGATCATTATCATCATAGATAAAATCATCTCTGTTTGAACCCTCTACATATACACCTCTACCAGATTGCAGAACCACTTGACTTGAAATAATATCAGGTGCAATATCAGTCCTACGTAAAATGTTGCTAATGGAATCTGCAATGGTGATTTGGACAATTTCAGTAGTCTTGTCCTGCTGGAACACATCATTCGTAATAGGCAATTCATTATCATTGGGATCTACATCCTCAAGCTCCGGCACATTCCATATTCCTCGACGTTGAAATCGCTCTACAACTTTCCAATGTTCACCTAATTTGGTATCATTGACGTAAAAAAACTTGTTGCACTTGACTTGGCAAGACAAATGGGTCATTTTGATACCAACGGCTTCTTACATCAATGGTTGTCAAATGTGTTTCAATGCGAAATGTTCTGTTGCTACCAGTGTTAAACCATTTGCATTGAAACAACACAACTCGATGCCCAAACATTTATGTCATTTCCCAAACTTTAGTCAACTGACCATAGAAATCAATTGACATACCGTGATGATCCCCTAAAACAAGCTGTGAGAATATATTCGTATATATTAGGCATGTTTGTGATGATTGTATTTCCTTTTTTGGTCCCATTCTTGTATTTCCTTTTTTGGTTAGTCGTTAGGGTTATATAAACTAGTCTTGATGTGATTGATATACAAGTCGAATATACAAATCATTCAGAAATACTTACATGGTATCAGAGCTTGGTTTGAAACCCTAGCTTTCTGATTCGAAACCCTAGCCGTAGTGGGTTTGCTTCTTCTGGTTCATCTTTGTATTCGAAACCCTTTGCCTCTCGGTCTCTGTTCAATCGCGACCCCATCTGCTGCGCCTCTCTCTCTGGTTCGACTCTGGTCGATCGATTTCTGCCTCTGCACTTCGCGAGCCCTAGCACTATCGTCATCGTGTCTCCCTCGATATTCGCTGACCACAGTATCTCTCCCTCTCAGTTGCTTCGCGATTGATTCGAATTGATTCGCGTTGGTATCTCTAATCACTGATTGTCTATATTGATAACAAGTGTTCTGCTTATTATTCTTTTACCCCAAGGTTCTCTAGAAATTATAATATGATCCCAAAGTTTCTTAGTTCTTTAGTTTCATCATGTCGGAGGATAAAATTCAGGCTATCAGCTGCAGGCTCACTGGTGCCAACTATGGTTATTGGTCCACCGTTATGAAGAATTTTCTTACGGGTCGAAAAAAATGGGGTTATGTGTCTAGGCCTATACCGCGTCCTTCAGATCCAAAACAGAACAATTATCTGGTTGCTTGTGACATATGGGATTGTAACAATGCCCAAATTCTAACTTGGTTTCATAATTCTGTGGAAGATCACATTGGAATGATGTTCTCCAAATATCCTACTGCCAAAGAAGTGTGGGAGTACTTATTTGGCGTCTATCAGCAGTCCAACTTCGCCAAACGGTATGAGTTGGAGTCTGCTATTCAGAATGCTCGTCAGCGGGATAAATCTATTCAAGATTTTTATGTTGAGATGACGGGTCTCTAGGATCAGCTTGCTCTTATGGAACCTCCTCGTCTTACAGCCCTCGATGCTTATGTGCAGTTTAGGGCGGGGGTCGTTTGGTGCAATTCTTAACGGCTCTCTCTCCTCAGTACGAGGCTATCCATGGTGGCATCCTTCACCATTCTCCTCTCCCTTCTGTGGATGCTATTGTTCGTGAGCTTCTTTCTGAAGAAACCCGTCTTAAGATGGCCAGTCAGACCGTGTCTCCTTCAGTCTTCTTAGCACAGCCACCCCTATTGGCGACTCCATCTACTTCTCAGCCTCAGTCTTCTGCCAAGCCCAAAAAGGGGCCCTTAGCATCAGATAAGTGTGCTTTCTGCCATCAAAAGGGTCATTGGAAGTACAACTGTCCCAAGAAGAGCCGTCAGTTTGCTCAACTGTCTCAGCCACAGTTCCAAGGTCCTGTTCCGAGTACTTTTCGCCCTCCTGCTGCTTATGCTGCATCTGTTCCGACTTCTGATCCTGACTTGGCTTCCTTAAGTGCCCAGATTGCCCAACTTCAGCATCTTTGGTCTACCTCTCAGTCATCTTCATCTGCCTCAGCTGTCACCTCTCTTCATTCAGGTTTACTTGGGTCCTCTTCAGGTATTCCTTCCTCTGTCTGGCTTTTTGATTCTGGTGCCTCTCATCATATGACTCCTCACCTTTCTTTACTCCAAAACTGTATCCCCCCTCCCGTTCCTATTACTATTAATACTGCTAATAGGTCTGGTATGTCTATCCTATCTATTAGGTCTGTTTTACCCTCTACCTTGTCTGTTGTTACTATTCCCTCTGTTCTTTATGTTCCTTAACTGTCTGTTAGCTTGCTTTCTATCAGTCAGCGTGATGCGTCTGGTTTTGATGTTATCTTTTCTTCTTCTATCTGTTGTGTGCAGGATCGGGTGTCCAAGAAGCAGATTAGGACCGACCGTAGAATTGGAGATCTCTATGTGGTGGAAAGCCTACATCTTCCTCTATCTACTTCCCCCGTTGCACTTTCATCTTTTCAGTTAGATTTTCAGTCAAGTCAGTTTTATTTATGGCATTCTCGTTTAGGTCATTTGTCTGTTGACCGCTTGCGGTCTTTAGCTCATTCAGGATTGTTAAGTAAAGTTTCTCCTAGTCAAATTAATGAGTGTCCAGGATGTAAACTTGCTAAAATGACAGCTTTATCTTTTAATAACAGTACTTCTATTTCTGCTTCCCCTTTTTCTGTTGTCCATACTGATGTCTGGGGCCTTCTCCTGTTCTCACTAAGGGGGGTTCTACGTACTGTGTCCTTTGTTGATGATTGTACCCGCTATACCTGGGTTTATCTTATGGCTCATAAATCTGACTTCTACCAGATATATTGTACCTTTCAGTCTATGATCACTACACAGTTTGGGGCCACAATTATTCCTACTTCTCCGTCTGCGTCACTTCTGGCTCTTTCTTCTCCTTTGGCTGCTTCTTCCCCTCCGTTGTTGGTCTATTCTCGTCGCAAGGCTCCCCCACCACTAGTTATCTTTACTCCTGTTGCTGCTCGTTCTGCTTCTGACGACTCTGATCTTGCTGCACACCGCTATCCTCTTCGTGAGCGTCATCCTCCAAACAGGTTGGGTTGGTCTAATACATGTTTTTCTGCTTCCTATCGTACTTTTTTGTCTGCTATTCACTCTTTTTCAGAACCTCAGTCTTACAAGGAGGCCTGTCAGGATCCTCATTGGGTTCAAGCTATGGAGGATGAGTTGTCTGCTTTACAGAAAACTAGTACTTGGGAGTTGGTTCCTTTGCCTGCTGGTAAGAATCTGGTTGATTGCAAATAGGTCTACAAAGTCGAGACTCATTCTAATGGTTCTCTTGAACGCTACAAAGCTCGTTTGGTTGCCAAAGGTTTCTCACAGGAGTATGGTATTGATTATGAGGAGATATTCGCTCCTGTTGCCAAGATGACTACTGTCCATACTTTAATCTCTGTCGCTGCTGTTCGTTCTGGGCCTCTTTGTCAGATAGATGTTAAGAATGCTTTTCTTAATGGCCATCTCACTGAGGAGGTTTACATGAGTTCTCCCTCTGGCCTTCACCATTCCTCTGGACAGGTTTGTCGCCTTCTGCGTGCTTTGTACAGTCTAAAGCAATCTCCTCGTGCTTAGAATGATCGCTTTCAAGCTGCTGTTACCGAGCTTGGGTTTCATCCTTCTGCTTCCGACTCTGCTTTGTTTCTGAGCCATACCTCGGCTGGTTTTGTTGCTCTCCTCCTCTATGTGGATGATATGATCATCACTTGCTCTGACTCTTCTGCTATCTCTGAGGTCAAGCAACATCTCTTCCGCACCTTCGAAATAAAGGATCTGGGACTATTATGGTATTTTCTTGGTATTGAAGTTGCTTCTTCTCCGAAGGGCTACTTTCTGTCTCAGGCCAAATATGCCAATGAGGTTATTCACCGTGCCAGTCTTACTAATACTAAGATTTCTGATACCCCTATTGAGCTTAATGTGAAACTTAACACTACTGATGGTGTCCCCCTGGATCGCGAGCTTATGGGCTGCTTAGTCTATCTGACAGTTACTCGCCCTGATCTTACCTATGTTGTTCATGTGGTTAGCCAGTTTATTTCTACTCCCCGCTCTCCGCATTGGGCTGCTTTGGTTCAGATTCTTCACTATCTTCGCGGTACTATCTTCCAAGGCTGCTTGTTGTCTTCTACTTCTTCCTTGGATTTGGTGGCTTATGCTGATGCTAATTAGGCTGGTGATGTGACTGATTGTAAGTCCACTTCTGGTTTTTGTCTGTTTCTTGGTGATTCCTTAATTTCTTGGAAAAGCAAGAAACAAACCGTTGTTGCCTGTTCTACTGCCGAAGCTGAGTACCGTGCTATGGCTCATGCTACTGCTGAGGTTGTCTGGCTTCGTTGTCGCCTCTCTGACTTGGGCGTTCCTCTGTCCTCTCCGACCTCTCTCTACTGTGACAACTGCAGTGCTATTCAGATTGCCCACAACACTATTTTCCATGAACGAACAAAGCACATTGAGATTGATTGTCACTTCGTCCTTCAGCACCTACAATCTAGCTCTATCTCGCTTCCTTTTGTCCCTTCGGCTCTCCAACTTGCTGACTTCTTCACCAAGACTCACACCACTGCTCATTTTCGGTTTCTTCTTGACAAACTCTCCGTGTTTTCGGCTAAAACACCTTGAGTTTGAGTGGGGGTGTGAGAGTATATTCGTATATATTAGGCATTGTATATATTAGGCATGTTTGTGATGATTGTATTTCCTTTTTTGGTCCCATTCTTGTATTTCCCTTTTTGGTTAGTTGTTAGGGTTATATAAACTCGTCTTGATGTAACTGATATACAAGTTGAATATATAAATCATTCAGAAATACTTACACAACCAACCCGCTATTTTGACTTTTGCGACGGTTGTCTCGCTCTTTCGTGTGGAATCGAATGCCATTACAAATACAACCCGAATAAATATTCACTATTGGACCAGGACCATTAGTTAATGACCACAACTCATTAATTGCTTCCGATGATCCTTGAGCTCGTAATTGATTTATCTACATGAACATGTGACAAGGATGCATGATGTTAATATCAATCTAGGAACAGTGAATTATGTTTATGATGTTTATTACATATTATCTATATATCTTACCCGCTCTTTGAACCACCTAGGAAATTTTTCTTCTTGTCGTCTTGTAATGTCATGTACATTTGCATTCTGTAACTGATTCTTGTGTTCTCTACTTTAAAAAAAATATATATGTGAATAATTAGTACTTGAGTGTGGTCATAATGAAAAAGCATGTTGCATGTACTTAACTAAATGAGAACATACTCTAGATATTCATCAATTTCAGGACTATTGTACAAGATAAACCAATGAGCCACTTTTCTTTCATTCTTAGACACGTCAGCTGCCCTTTCAATTAGCCCAAAAGTACAAACTTTTTGTGAAAAAACTGAATGCCCTAAGCCAACATCACCACCATCTTCATTTCTTTCCTCTCTGTTAAATACGGTTTCAATCCCACCAAGATACATAGAGCAAAAAGTAAGGCATTCTTTGACAATGTGAGCTTCTGCAATTGAACCTTCTGGGCGAGCTCGATTTGCTACATACCCTTTCAAAATCCCGAGTAATCTTCAACAAATAACAGGAAATTATTATATAAACCACATATATGGTACTATAATATTAAAAAATATAATTTCACAGTAAATGCATAAAAATACCTTTCGATAGGGTACATCCATCAATATTGCACTGGCCCTCTAAGAATGGTTTCGCGAGGCAAGTGAATAGCTAAGTGAACCATCACATCAAAGAACGCAGGTGGAAAAAAATTTTCTAACTTGCAAAGTATGAGTACTATGCTCTCTTGTAATTTCTCCAAATCATTCACCCTCCACTGTTTTTGAACATAACTGTTGAAAGTAATTTCCCAACTCAAACAATGCAATAGAAATGTCCTTGTTAAGATACCCACGCATTCCAATAGGAAGAAGTCGTTGTATAAGGACATGGCAATCATGACTTTTCAAACCGGATAACTTGCCGCCCTTAGTGCTCACACACCTAGAGATGTTTGCTGCATATCCATCAGGATACCTAATCGATTTTAAGAACTCACAAAAACCTTGCCTTTCCTTTAGGGACAATGTGTACAATGCAATGGGCTTTTCAAAGGACCCATCCGCGCGCCTCTTAAAGTGGAAATCTTTCCTAATTTTCATATCCTCTAAATCCATGAGTGCTTTTTCCATGTCCTTGTTCTTTCCATCAATGCTCAACAAAGTCCCAATCAAATTATCACATATGTTCTTCTCTATGTGCATGACATCGAGGTTATGTCGTAACTTGAGTGTCTTCCAGTAAGGCAATTCAAAAAATATGCTTTTCTTTGTCCAATTCAGGACGGTATTTTCATCCCTTTTTCGTTTTTGGTTGCTTGGATGCTTCCCAAATGGTTTAAATGTTCCTGAATCCAATTGATCTAATATTTGTTCCCCTGCCAACTCAAAAGGTCTGGCTCGATCATCTGCCTTACCATTAAAGAGCTTACTTTTTCGCCAAGGATGGTCTTCAGGTAAGTATTGGCGAGCACCAATGTATCCTATCTTACTTCTTAACCGTTGTGATGATGCATTCTCATTGCAATTGGGACAAGCCAAATATCCTTTTGTACTCCACCCTCACAAGTTACCATATGCAGGAAAGTCATTAATAGTCCACATAACAGTTGCATGCATTCGAAAACTTGCCCCAGTTGAGGCATCATAAGTAACTACACCATCTTCCCATAACTCCTCCAACTCATCAATTAATGGCCTCAAGTAAACATCAATATCTCTCCCTAGTGCTTGCGGTCCAGGAATAAGCAATGACATCATGGAAGATGCTTGTTTCATACACTTCCACAGTGGTAGGTTATAAGGCATAACTACCACCGGCCACATACTATATGAGTTGCTCATATTTCCAAAAGGGTTGAAACCATCGATGGCCAACCCTAACCTCACATTACGTGATTCTTGGGCAAACACAGTATGTTGCCTATCAAAATCCTTCCATGCCTCACCATCGGCTGGATGCCTTAACATGCCATCATCAACACGTTTTTCTTTATGCCATCTCATATCTCCAACTATTTTTCTCGACATGTCTAATCTTTGCAACCTTAGTGTCAACGGGAAATATCTCAAAATTTTATGAGGTATCTTCTTACCTTTGCCATCATTCAGTTTGTATCTAGGCTCCTTACAAATTGGACAATTTTCTAAATTTGCATTTTCCTTCCAAAAAAGAACATAATCATACTTACATGCATGAATAGGCACATATCCTAAACCCAAGTCACATAAAAATTTCTTCACTTCATAAAGGGTCCAGGGAACCTTTTGATCACTTTCTGGTAAAAGGTCTTTCAATACACCCAACAACATGTCAAAAGACTTATTGCTCCACTTGTTTAACACTTTTACATGAAGCATATTAATGACAAACAATAACAAAGTAAACTTCTGACAGCCAAGGTATAATGGATGCCGAGCATCCTCTAACAATTTATCAAAGTTTCGTGCATCCTCTCTTTGCTCATTATCATGTCACTCATCCTCTTCATCATCATCAAAAATATTCGCCATGCGATGGTCTTCTAACATATCATATAATTCATCTTCAACGTCAAGGCATTCATTGGTTGTCCCTTCATCACCAACACCTTCAACGTCATTGTCATTATTCCACACACGAGGTTGATTGACAGAAACAGTTTCACCATGGTGCACCCAAGTCTTGTATGAAAGCGATATCCCTTTTCGGATCAAATGATATTCCACATCCTTAAAGGTATGATGTTCAAAATTTAGGCAATCCATACATGGACAACGAATTCTATTATCTAGGCCAACATTTGTCATTGCAAATTGGAGAAATGACTTAACCCCTTCTCTATACTCCGAACTCAATCTATTTCTAATTAACATCCAACTTTTGTCCATATTTGGTGGCCTACAAAGTGAAGATTATGTTATGTAAATAAACGAAGAACCAATTGACTAAATATGAATTAAATATGAATTTTATTCCTATTTTGGAGGCTAATTTTGTTATAAGGTGAAAAAGTTATTTATACGCTTTAGGCAAACATAAAAATCTCATTCCTTCCTATATTATTCAACTATAATAGTTATTGATTCCATTATGGTTGTTTTAGTATTCAATAAGCATAATATTGAATACTGCTGTTGCTGCCAAGAAAAGAAGAGAAATAGATTAAGAACCAACAAGAAGCTGCTGCTGCAGCAAGTTGTTGCCACAACGCACAAAGAACCAACATGAAGCTGCTGGTGCCACAATGCTGCCACAAAGAGCAGGACAAAGAGCTGCCACAATGCACAAAGCTGCTACAGATTTTGTAAATTTTTCTTAAGATAACAAACAAAATTTTGACCCATTGAAGGAATACAAAACAAAAGCAAAGGCGTACGTACGCATCTATGAATGCTACCCAACAACTTCTAACAGAGACTTAGACTTCTTCATGCTTCCCAACTTCTCCTCACCAAGTTCTCATCACCAAAAATAAAATTAAAATTCATTACAACTAAAAAAAAATAGTTACCAAATTTAATTTTTTAAGAGCATTTTTTTCTAACATTTTATATAAAAAATAGAGAATTTATTTTTTTAAACACAATTCTTATTTATTTTTTCAAAAACAAACACAATAAAATAAAATAAAATAAAATTATGATTATTAAATCGACTTAAATTTTAAACTATCAAAATGAGAATAATGATAGTCTCATGAACCTGCACAATTCTCTCAAATTCAAATCTTACTTCTGCTTGACAATAATAGAAAAATACAAGTGCACACAAAGGAAGACAATGGATACTAATGTATGGATATTAGTCTATCTATATATATTTGCATGCTCTCAAAAAAGATATGTATATTTTAAAATTTTGAAAAACTAATAGTAAAGTTGCTTCCACGCGTTGACATAGTTCAAGAACCCGAAAAATGTTTTCCGCAGCTAAAATGATCTGAGAAATATACAATGAAAGAGGCTCAATTGCAAGTAGATAAATTTGAACAATTGACCCTCTAGTGAAAGTTTTCCGCAGCTAAAATGATCTGAGAAATATACAATGAAAGAGGCTCAATTGCAAGTAGATAAATTTGAAAAATTGACCCTCTAGTGAAATACAAAAGTTTTAGTTAAATGTAGCCTGGTCAGTTGACACATGAATGGATAAAATAAAATTAAAATTAAAAATGGCAATATCATTTTATGTCCAGTTAATTTTTTCTGCGTATACACGTCAATAAGTTAACATGTGTCACAATTGTTAATTTTAACATCCAACTTGAACAAAAACATCAAATTAAAACTAAAATTAAAGTGCAAGGACTACAAATGTTCAATTTGAAATAATAGGAATCAAATAAAATTTAGATCAAACTACAATGGTTAAAACCATAATTTACCCAACAACCCACCAATCCTACCTAAATGAAAAAGGAGTTTTTGAGTATAGTAATTGCAGATGATCAAAGGAGTTCTTTTTTTCTTCAATACATTACCAAACAAACACTATCAGCAAATCTGAAGGCATAACACAGAAAAGATTACCCCATTAACAATCACAGTTCCAATCAAATAACATCAAATTGAACCCTTTAACATCAAATAACATCAAATTCAACCCTAGAAATAGAAATGAGGGTAGTGAGTAAATGGTTGTATCATAGAGGGGGAAAATAAATCTGATAGACAGTGGGCGATGGAAGAGGCAGCAAAACAGGACTGATTAGAGGGGTCTAAAAAAAAAGCGTTGTATTTTGAGAGAGAGAGAGAGACTGACCGGGCAAGCACAATGGCTGAGCCGAATATGAAGAGGCAACAAAACAGGGGATGAAGTGAACGGAGATGGTGGCTAGGGTTTCGATGAACCGATTGGAAGTGTAGAGAGTGAGGAGTTATAGGATAGTAACCAATCTGACATGGGGAGTTGAAAGAGGGCAACGATGAAAAAGGAAGGTCAATCGATATATATATATATATACACGAAAAGGAGAGAGAGAGAGAGAGAGAGAGAGAGACTGACCTGGTGGAGGCGAAGATGAAGAGCAGCAAAAACAGGGACGAAGTGAGGAGATGGTGGCTAGGGTTTGATGAATCGATCGGAAGTGTAGAGATGATAGAGAGGAAATGTGTTTTTGATTAAGGAAAGAGGGCAACAATGAAGGAAGCTGAAGGCTAAGGTGTTTTTGATTTAAGAATTTCAAAACTACTTTTAGGCCTCATTTGGGAACAGGCTTTTTTAGTAACTTTTTAGCTTTTTGGCTAAAATGTGATATAAAAAAAACTAGTATGTTTGGGATGACTTTTTGACTTTTTACGAAAAGATGTGCAAAAAGTAGAGAGAAAAGGAAATCTTTGACTTTTTGGTATGGGTTGTTGGCTTTTTGATTTTTTTAGTAACTTTTTGGCTTTTTGGCTAAAAGGGACACTTGCCAAACGAGGCCTTAGTTTTGTTATACACAGTATTCCCTTTTCCTTTTTGTGACCACAATCTACTGGTCACCAAAAAGCTTAACGTCCCACCTTTTTTTTTTTTCGCTCCCCCGCCATTACTTTCTGCAATCACATTTTGTATTTGGTTGCAAATACTTACCTATTAGCCACCAAAAAAATATTGGTCGCGAAAACACAATCATCGTGACCAAAATAAATGTTGGTCGCAGATTAGTATACTTTTTGCGATCATCTCAAAAAAGGTGGTCGCCAAAGTGTTTTTTCTTGTAGTGAAAATTTTGATGAGGCACTTGGAGGGCCGAAATTAGAGAGCTTTATTTTGGTGGAGAGCCGAAGAATCTGAGAGTACTTTAAAAATTAATAATAAAATATTAGAGAGCTATGAAATTGGAGAACTCTTTAAAATAATAACAATAAAATATTGGAGAGGTATGAAATTGGAGAGCTCTAAAAATAATAATAAAATATTAGAGGGTTATAAACTGGGGAGCTCTATGAATAATAAGAGAGCTATGAAATTGGAGAGCTCTAAGAACACTAGGAGAGCTGTGACTTGGAGAGCTCTAGAAATAATAATAAAATATTAGAGAGCTATAAATTGGAGAGCTCTAAGAATAATAAGAGAGCTATGAAATTGGAGAGCTATGAAAATACTAGGAGAGCTGTGACTTTAGAGAGCTCTAACAATAATAATAAAATATTGGAGAGTTGTAAAATTGGAAAACTCTAATAATAATAATAATAATAATAATAATAATAATAATTGGAGAGCTATGAGTTAGAGAGCTCTAAGAATAATAAGAGAGCTATGAAATTGGAGAGTTATGAAAATACTACGAGAGCTGTGACCTTAGAGAGCTCTAACAATAATAATAAAATATTAAAGAGTTATAAAATTGGAGAACTCTAAAAATAATAATAAAATATTGGAGAGCTATGAGTTGGAGAGCTCTAAGAATAATAAGAGAGCTATGAAAATAATAGGAGAGTTGTGACCTTAGAGAGCTCTAACAATAATAATAAAATATTAGAGAGTTATAAAATTGAAGAGCTCTAAAAAGTAATAATAGAATATTGGAGAACTATAAAATTGGAGAGCTTCAAAAATTAAAAATAAAATATTAGAGAGCTATGAAATTGGAGAACTCTACAAAAATAATAATAATATATTGGAGAGGTATGAAATTGGAGAGCTCTAAAAATAATAATAAAATATTAGCGCGTTATAAATTGGGGAGCTCTACGAATAATAAGAGAGCTATGAAATTGGAGAGCTCTAAGAATACTAGAAGAGCTGTGACTTGGAGAGCTCTAGAAATAATAATAAAATATTGGAGAGCTTTGAAATTGGAGAACTCTAAAAATAATAATAAAATAATAGAGAGTTAGGAAATTGGAGAGCTCTAAGGATTAATAGTAAAATATTGGAGAGCTATCACCATGTGAACTCACTTCGGACACTTAGCAAGTTTTAAAAGAAAATTGGGAGCCAACTCTATTAAAGAGGAGCTCTATGTGAGAGAGCTATGAAATTGAAGAACTCTAAGAATTAATAATAAAATATTGGAGAGCTATGAAATTGGAGAGCGCTAAAAATAATAATAAAATATTAGAGAGCCATGAAATTGGAGAGCTCTAAGAATAATAACTATGAAATTGGAGAGTTACAAGAATAATAATAAAATATTAGAGAGCTCTAAGAATAATAATAAAATTTTAGAGAGCTAGGAAATTAGAGAGCTCTAAGGATTAATAGTAAAATATTGGAGAGCTATCACCATGTGAACTCCAGCTCTTTTGCTGACTTCGGACGCTTAGCAAGTTTTATGAAAAAATTGGGAGCCAGCTCCATTAAAGGAGAGCTCTATGTGGGACAGTTATGAAATTGAAGAGCTCTAAGAATTAATAATAAAATATTGGAGAGCTATGAAATTGGAGAGCTCTAAAAATAATAATAAAATATTAGAGAGTTATGAAATTGGAGATCTCTAAGAATAATGATAAAATATTGGAGAGCTATGAAATTAGAGAGTTCTAAGAATAATAATAAAATATTGGAGAGCTATAAAATTGGAGAGCTGTAAAAATATTAGAGAGCTATGAAATTGGAGAGCTCTAAGAATAATAATAAAATATTGCAGAGCTGTAACCATGTGAACTCCAGCTAATTCGGACACTTAGCAAGTTTTATGGGAAAATTGGGTGCCAACTCTAGAGCTCTACGTTGTGGGAGAGCTACGAAATTGGAGAGCTCTAAGAATTAATAATAAAATATTGGAGAGCTATGAAATTGAAGAGCTCTTAAAAATAATAAAAAAATATTAGAGAGCTCTCACATGTGGTCTGTCGCCCAAGCTCTACTAGAGAGAGCTCTTCTTCGTCGACCTCTAATATCTTGAAGAGCCAAAATTGGAGAGCTCTAAAAATAAATGATAATATATTTGGAGCTATCATCATGTAGAGAGCCGAAAAATAATAATATATTTAGAACTATACACATTGGTGAGCCAAGAGATTGGAGAGCTCTACTTTGGCAAGCCAAGAATTAGGTGCCAGCTGGAGTTCTTCATTAGTAATGTTGGAGAGCCATGAAATTGGAGAGCTCTACTTGGAGAGCCAAGGAATTGGAGAACTCTACTTTGTTACTTCACCATTTTGGAGACTT
Source organism: Camellia japonica (assembly GCA_030407325.1). NCBI lineage: Eukaryota > Viridiplantae > Streptophyta > Magnoliopsida > Ericales > Theaceae > Camellia > Camellia japonica. The sequence goes on along the minus strand of JAPPVO010003867.1, from coordinate 169,359 downwards.
AACCAAATTTTGATGAGAAAATTGGAAGCCAGCTTTACTAAGAAGAGCTCTACTTGGTTGGCCTCCGCCATTGTGGAGAGCCAACAAATTTGAGAGCTCTACTTTGTTGGAGAGCTAGGAATTAAGAGCCAACTCTTCCAAGGAGAGCTCTACTTCATTGGTCTCCTCTAGAGAGCTAGGAAATTGGTGAGCCCAAAAATTAATAAAAGTATATTTGGAGCTATCACCACATGGGCTCCACTTTTTGCTGGTTTTGGGAACTTAGTCATATTTGATGATGAGAAAATTAGGAGCAAGCTCTACTGAGGAGAACTCTACTTCATTGGTCTCCGCCATCTTGGAGAGCCAAGAAATTAGAGAGCTCTATTTCATTGGAGACTTCGCTGAAAAAATTTGATGGGCCTGAAAAATTGATAAAAATGTATTGGAGATAACTGTACCAAGGAGAGCTTTACCACCTTAGAGTTGGCTCTACCTAGTAGAGCTATATTTACCAGCTAGCTCTACCAATGAGAGCTGGACCATTACATGGGCTCTACTTTTGTTGGCTCTACTCCTTTGGAAACTTAACCAAAAATTGATGAAAATATTTGGAGCTAGCTCTATCAAAGAGAGCTGAGCTCTACTTCATTGGGCTCTCCAACCAGTGGGTTCTTCTTCAAGAAAGATAGTTGTTACTGAGCATGGCATGGTGCGTTTCAGGAACTCTATCTTGGTTAATTCTTCTGAGAACTCTACCTTAGAAGTCAAGGTAGCGAAGGCACCTGGGTGTCAATTGTTGGAGCGAGGAGCGTGCTCTATCCTTATTGTGTCGAATTCATCTGTCAGCTTGCAGACGATGGTTTTATATGAAGCCAAGAGGGCTCTTTGATAGCATAGCCTCCATTGGTCTGCTTGACCACCAAATTAGAGTCGCCTTTCATACATAGGAGACTTACTCCTAGATGGAGTGCTGCCATAAGCCCCAATATCGGGGCTTCATACTCTGCCTCGTTGTTGGGGCATCTAAACTCCAGTTTGTATGACAAATTGACTTAAGTTTTATTTGGAGGACTATTCCAACTCCTCCTTTGGAAGTGGATGATCCGTCGAAGCTCAAGCTCCATTCTCCTTCGGTATTCACTTCAGCAGCTTGGAATTCATCACTTCGAAGTTCATTTGAGGGCGGCTCATGTTTCCGCCTAGTAAATGAGCCAGGAGGTCAGCCGAAGCTTGGCTCTTGATGGCCTTAGGGGCTTTGCAAATGATATCATATTCTACCCACGAGAGAAGCCAATGAGCCAGCCTATCGGAGAGGCCCGGTCTTGTAAGCTGTGAGCATCCCTTCGATACACATTGAGACAGTTGTTCTTCTTCCATCGGATCTTGAATGTCTACTGCTTTTTCTCTAAAGCGGCGAACGTAAACCAAGATATCTTCTCCTTGTCGCCGTGTCTCTCTTATGAGGTGGAGAGTAGTTAATCTTTCTTCGACATAAAAGAACTTGATATAAAACTTCTTCACCAAGTCTTCCCACGAAGAGATGGAACCAGCGGCAAGATTGGCATACCAAGAAAATGCTCGGTCTGTGAGGGATTTGGAGAACTCTCTTATGCAGAGCTCGATCTGTGAGGGATTTGGAGAACTCTCATGCAGAGATTTCAATCTTCTTGGTGAGCACCAAAAGCATCAAGAAAGCACGAAACGTGCTCCCTAGCATTCCCCTTTCGTCCGTCAAAACAGACAAACTTGGGTGCAGTATACCCTACCAGATATGGGAGACTTGCAATGTGAATAAGTTAAGGATGACGGAGGTCCAGTTCTAGAGAAGCAAGGATGTGACCTTTGTTTGTCTGAAGCAGACTGTATGTGTTCTTTCACCACGTCCAATGTCAATGGTTGGGCTGAAGGAGTCTGGTCTCGCAGAAGAATCGGAGAGCCACTGCGGTGGGAGTTCCACTGACCGAACCAACTTGTGGTGGAGGTACTTGGCTTGGAGCCAATGGAGGGAGCGGGGCGGCTGTTTGTCCTCCCGCTTGGTTTTGCAAGTTGTTTTGTGCAGTGGGGTTAGCCTCTAAGCCATTTTGAGCTGATGGTTAAACGCCATTCTATGATGAAGAACGAGGGTTAGATGATGATGGAAGTGTAGGTGCCCTTTGTAAGGCTAGTAGGGCGTCCATCAAGAGTTGCTAGTTCTGTTGGTGACACTCTTAGTCAATACACGTAGCTGCTCCGCTATGGCCGGTTGAGAGGATTGTTCCTTCGGAAAGTCGTTGGGGTTGTGTTCCCAGGTCTCCACCAGAGTCTCCCTACCGCCACCTTAGGATGTCGATGTGCCGGTTCCGAAGTTCTTTTTGGGTGCCATGTGAAGTGAGCACCACTCTTCCCTAGTGGAGTATATTGTGGGAAACGGAGATTAGAGCCGATGGGTCGTTGACCTCTGGGAAGATGGTGGGCACTTCAATGGCCTGAGATCACCGGAGGTGGAAGAGGAGAAGACCAAGGTAGGCTTAGAAAGGAAAGGGGCGGCAGTGAGAGACCTTGAACACTTAGTATATGTTACGTGATTCTTGTTGCTCTTGTTGTGTCATTGTAGCTGCACTTATGATGCCGTTATATAGACTCCAGGAGTATTGGAGCCCAAGCAACCTCAAGACAGGTAGCGAGTTCTTCTCAACTCGATAGGAGGGTGATATTAGCCCTACTAGCTGTGTCCTATGATTCAGGTTCTTGGGAAGGTTGCATCATAGGAGCTACAGCTGTAGGTATGATATCTTGAGAGGCGTATCATATGTGCATCAGATATAAGTGTAAGATTAACGTCCCTTTCTCTAAGCCAGGTCAAAGGGGGAGCTGTCACTGCAGGGAGACAGCTACACGACCTTGACGATCCCGAGGTCTTAGCCTCCAATCGACAATCCTCCAATGATCCCAAGCAGGAGTGCCTAGGTCCTGCTACCAACCTAGGCAACCAAAAGGGTGAGTGCATAGGTGAGCCAAGGGCTCATCTTGAGCAGCTAAGTAAACATAGGTGAACCACACATAGGTGAGCCAAGAGTCCAACTATGTTGCTATGGAGCTGGGGTGAGTAGGTAGAGAATGTATTTCTTGAATTATGAAGGGCCATGGAGAGCTCTAGGTAAGCTAGCTCTATCAAAGTGAATTGTGGCCTTGTTTTCATACTGGGTGGTGTGCATGCCCCTGCTTAGGCTAAGCATACAACCCCAACTCATCGTGGTGCCTCAGGGGTCTGCCACGTGGATGTGTGATGGTGATGACGTGACGCCCGTAGGGCTCGCCACGTGCCAAGCATAATATAGATACCCACAAGAAGCATGGGTCATTCTCTATTGACTAAAGAAAACATCATTTGGGTAATTGTGAGTTTCATCTTCATCTTTATTTCAATCAGATTGGATTAAAATCAAACCCATACCCAAGTTTCGATAGCTGATAGCATTTTTTTAAATGAATACAGATCTGAGTTTGCCTATAAATATAGATATTATATCTTGAGAGAGAGAGTTGTGAGGAGAGAAGGTTGGAGAGAGGGCCTACAATATAGAAGCAACAGCAAAAAGAGAGTAGTGAAGACAAATCCAGATCTTAACTTGTTTCATCTTAGCCGGAGAAGTCCTGTCGCCATCGCCAACGGACTCACAAATGGTGATGTTAGATCTAGCATATTGCAGCCTACAGGTAAACCATTTAATCGGATCGGATAAATAATTGGATCAGATCGGATTTATCTGAATCTGTTTCGTTTAAATTCAAATTATGTGGATTCGAATTAAACAAGTAATCGAATTCGGATTTACGTAAATGGATCGAATTCCATTCCGTCACAAATACTTCCGTGTTGTTTACCCCTTTTCTAGTAGTGAATGAACAATTAAAAGGAAAACTAACCATTAAATTGCACATAAAAAAAATAGTATTTAATTGAATAAGTAAAATACACATTGTAATGAGAAGCAAAACATACCTTATTTTCTTTTTTCCGACTCCACACATGCCATCAAAACTTCCATGTAAGCCTGTTTTTTTACAATGAAAGAGATGAAAGCATTTTACTCATTTCCAAACTTTAGAAACTACTAAGAAAATAAAACACCAACACTTCTAGAATCTTGTGTTCATAAATATATCCTAATAACAAAATAAAGGGAAAAAACAGTAAATCAAATAATGAACCTAAATCTAGACCAAGATGAATTGAAGAACACAATGCATGCCCCTAAGAAGGAGTAATGACAATGAAGTAGAACCATTACCTGAAGATTGAGGGGGCATATCTCTCAGCCCTTTGAGTCCCAACCCTTTAAAATGATCAAACCAATGTAATGAACAATGAATTCACCAGGTAACTCAATTGCTCTAGTCTGTGTGTTTAAACAAGAACTCCCAAGTCAGACCAACCTACCACCAGTCAACCACTTATCAGTCAAAAATTAAAACACAGCAACATATAAAAAAAAAAGTTTCATCAATCCATAAATTATGTTTTACTGGAATTTCATCTCAGATCTGTTTATATCCATGAAAAGCATTTTAAAATGGAATTAATTTTGTAATTTCTCATCTCAGGTCTATTAGTTTCGATGAAAAATATTTTGATAGGAAATTAACTTTCTAATTTGGAAGAACCAAAATCGCATTGATAAAGTTCTAGATTGTCAAATATCCTTCCTTTTATTGGGAATTTTTTTTTTGAACTAATCAGGTAAAAATATATTTCCATCATTTTGCCAACAAAAAATAATGAGGTACACTAGATAAGCTTAATTTAAACATATTTTTATCCCACAGACTCAACACATGGGGTAAAGGATCTCAATCTATAAAGTGATAGCAAATAATTAAGTACTTAAAACAAATTGTAAATAAGATTCTTTGTTTAGTGGTTAAAACCTTAGCATACTAACCTTAAAGTTATGGATTCAAGTATAAGGACAGCCATTTTGTGCATTTATGCCAAAGGTTCAATATATACCCAATCTAACTACTCCCAAACACCTATTAATGGGTAATTTGTTGGTGTAATTGTATTTTTTTTTTTTTTGGGGGGGGGGGGGGTGTGTGGAGGGGAAGACAAGATTCTTACAGAATATGAATGAACTAACATAACCAACATTGAAAGGGACTTCCTCTCACTCAGACCACAACTCTCCAACATCTACCTTTCACACCCTCTCCCTCTTATAATAAATTACATCATTTTAAATTGCAATATCATGTATCCTAAAACAATTGCATTTAGGGTGGAAAAAAAATGCAACATCCAATAATATGAACAGTTAGTAAAACTATGAATCTTTTATTTTCTTAGCAAACCCCTAGGAACTTGATCCACTTGTTTTACGGTTGGTTTGCTTTTTTCATCAATGTTTATGAAAATTTTAGTGATGATATGCTAATAATGTCGAATTATCTAATAGTTTTTAAAATGAGGATGGTAGGCAAAAATTTCAAAAACAATTCTCCAAACAAATTTTTTGTATCAATTTCCAATTTTTTCTATTTTCAGCAAGACAATAGATTTCAAAAACCAAACAATTTCAAAAAAATAGTATGGTTTTTTAGTGATGCAAATGATAAGGATATAAAGAAGTCTAAAAAGCACATACACACAACATGTGACCTGAATACATCGATCTTCAAAAAATGCAAGACAACACACAATTGGGGACATTACCAAAGAAAAATATTTTCATATATTTTGATATGATATATATATATATATATGAATATTTTATTCAAATATAATAAAAAGTAAAACATAACACATTAAAAATCAAAAAAGTATATATTTTATGCCTTAAAAAAAATGTCATTCAAAGAACAACTACATACCACCAAAAAGTGATCCATAAATTAAACCAAGGTATTAAACTACAATTACAATATATCAACCATTGTCTAACACAAAGGATTCATGAAAAGGGTTGGTTAGGGAAGTGGCTTTTGGTTAAAATATGAGATGAAAAAAATTGAGGTGTTTGGAAATTGCTTTTTGACGTGCAAAAAAAGTGGAGAGAAGGGAAGGAATGTTTGACATTTTTTATATGGCGTTTTGGCTAAAATCCTAACTTGCCAAACATCCCCTAAAGCCCTAAAAATTACTTTCAAATAAATTGTGTCAACAGGATAGACTGTAAATTGTGGAGATGGTGGTCGGCAGAGGGGGTCGTGGAGTATATATACACTACACAATCATACACTTCTAAGAATTATAAAAAAATTACTTTTTATTTTTATTCGAGTAGAACAGAGTTATTTTTGGTACAGGTAATGTAACAATTCACAATATGATAAATCGCTTCCACAATAATTGCTCACCACATTGGTAGCATTCTGGGTGGTTGATAATTGAAGTTAAAGAACAAAGCTTTAATGGTTTTTAGTAGCAGAAACCCAATTTTCTTCGTGTTTTCTGCAATTGGGCATAAGTAGGGTTTTTTTTTTTTTTTTCCATATTTAACCCTAAAACTCCATATGGATGGGATGATTTAGCGTGAAATGATGAGAAAGTGAACTCTTTTTTCATGGTTGGTTTATAAGTTGAGTGCCAAATTGTGAGAAATCTTGAAAAATAGAATGGTCTTACTCAGCCTATTTCATTTCTCCTTGTGAGATTTGGTAAAAAAACAAATTGATTGATTATAAAGTATTTATAATATCAAGATTACCTCTAAAAATACAAAGTAAAAAAAAATCTCACTCATATTTGGTTTACTTTCTCACCCATCTAAACATAATAATGAGAAAACACAATACAATTTTTTTTTTTTTTCCTTTGTCACCCTCCGATCCAAACGGAGGGTAACCCAATCGTTAGGGTTTTAATGATGACAAAATGGAAGAACAGAATAACCTAATTTCTTTAACTGTTGACAAATAATATAAGCTGGGGGTTTACGGTGGGATGGTTCGGCAAAGAGAGTAGTGAGTGGAGTTACCTGCTTCGGGCTATGGTGACTGCTTTGGCTATTCTCCTTCTCCACACACACACACACACACACACACACACACTCTCTCTCTCTCTCTCTCTCTCTCCCGCTCTCAAGATGCTTCTAGGACTTTGTTCGAACAGATTACACCCCATTAAGGATAGATCATTTGTATTTGTAATTTATTAAATTTAAATTTTATTTAGATAAATTATACTCACTTCTCTCAAGATTTAAAAAAAAAAATTACAGTTAATCTTATATTTTTGACATAATTATACCCTCTCGAGATTTTAATTCATATAATATTTAGTTTATTTTTCATCAATATTTCATGAGTTATATGGATGAAAAAATAATATTATTGTAACTTTACTAAAATGTACCTTTATTTATTCATGTGTCTATTCATGGGAAATTCTGGGTGTATTTGGTTTGCTTTTGGAAGATAAATTTTCAAAAAAAATTTCAGGAGAGAGTTTAAAATTTTTTTTGATTTGTTTGGTTGTATATTTTGAAAATAGTTTTGGAGTATAGGAGTTTGGAATGATTTGATATTTTGTTATAGTTGAGCAGATGTGTGCGAGAGAAAAATGATTGAGAAAGAGAGAAGAGAGAGAAAAAGTGATTGATTGATGTGTAGGAGAGAGAATGTAATTTTGAAAATATTTTTCCAAAATCACTAAACCAAACAAAAATTTGAATTTTTTTTCCAAAATTACTCTCTCAAAAACAAACCAAACAAGGCCTCTATTTCCACACACCACATTGTCTCTATGCGCATCCTTTCTCACTCCACTCACTTAGTAATTTGATTCTTAGGCATTTATCTCAGTCTACACACCCTACATTCCAAATATACCCATTTAATAAAAAATGTGTGCACACCCTCATATTAGCCGACACAAATATTCGTAGTCATCTTGCTGCACGGGCAGAGCCTACCATGATTGATGACCCTGTACCTGATTTGTTGTAAATTGACTAGTGTAGTCCAATACACAATCAGATTAAACCTCACTTGCTTGAGTAGATATTTTCTACCAAAAAAAATAATAAATAAGTAAAAGCTCAGAACTTCTGAGCCGAATATTTTAACATATTTTGGAAATTGGAATTCGAATTATTTAATATATTTTGAAACTAAAGTTCTGAATGGTTTAATATATTTCAGGAGTTGAGTTCCGAATTATATTTCGAAAGTTGAGTTTCGAAGAAATTAATTTTGTTTGATCGTTGTTTTTTATATACTGACTATATATTCGGCACTAGTTTGCCGAATGGTGATCGCGAACAGAAATTACGTAAAACAATTTCTTAGCAAAAAAAAGTTACATTTTCGTCGCTGCATTGGTTGTTTTGCATATCCTCCTGATTTTCTGAATTGTTTGGAAAATCTTCCATCAAGTTTTGTTTGACAAACAATGGTAACCTAATTAGTGAACAATAGAAGAATGTTAGCAATGAAGTCTAGTGTGTGAGAAATAATGGAAGAAGAAGGTAGGCAATGGAGTATATGAGAAAGAATGAAGGAAGAAGGTAGGCAATAAAATGTGAGAAAGAGTGGAGGAAGAATATAGTAATGGAGAGTGTGAAAAAGAGTGAAGTATGTGAGAGTGAGTGTCAATAACATAGGCAATGGACAGTGGATGTGCACAGAGAGCTTTTACAAGAAAAAAATGTGCATAGAGATCTCTATTTTGGATCTTTAAGTATGCAGATGGATGTCTATTTTGGTCATTTTATTTAAAGGTAAATTTGTAATAAAAATAAAGTTTATTAAGGCCTCGTTTGGGATGGTGATGTTTTAGCCAAAAAGTCAAAAAGTTACCCAAAAAGCCAAAAAGTCACCCTAAAAACCTAATAAACCCTAGCTGCACGTGAAGGACCCCAGCTGTAGTGTCAAATGACCGTTTTGCCCATCTTTCATTTTATTTATCTCCGTTTTACCCCTGCCTTTATGTCAAACGTTGATGGAAATATCAGCAGGCCTACCCTCCCACAGGGTATACTAGCTACGGCTGTGCAGCTAATATTGAAACGGTGAAGATGAAGATGAGCCTTCGGTCAAGGGTGGATAGTAGAAGCTCTCATCTGAGGAGAAAGAGGAACCAAGACACGACGATAGTCCGGCAAGGCAAACGGAAAAGCACTTCCTCCTCCGACGATCCCCCCAACTGCAGGTATGCTCTCGCTCTCTCTCTCTCTCGCTCTCTGTCTCTCTCTCGCTCTGTCTATCTCTCTTGTTTCTATTTCGCTATGGCTTCCCAACCGTCCTACGATCTGTTTGGTTTGTACGTATGTATGAGCTCTCTCCCTCTCTCTCTCGCGCTCTGTCTGTGTGTGTGTGTGTCTGTCGCTCTGTCTATTATATTGGGGGTTTTAGGGTTTGTTTCACGTACTGGAAATAGACACAGTTTACCAACATTTTGCGGGCTGTCCGTTGGTCGGGGGGTGTGGATCTCATAACCATGGCTTCTGTGCTCTGGTTTTTATATATGTGAACAGTCTGCCCTCTCTCCCTCTCGCTCTCTGTCTTTGTCGCTGTGTGTGTGTGTGTATCAAGCGTATGAACCATTTTCAGAGTATGAAAATCATTTATTCTCAGAGTAAAATCAACACGAATGAAACATTTTCCCCACTGTTTAATAATTTCTATGAGTGATATTAGTATTGGATGTATGATAATTTATGAGCTAATTTTTTTTTCTCTCTTGTCTCTCTCTCTCTTTTAGCTCTTGTGAGATCAGTTTTTGCTTTGAGGCAAGCTTATGTACAATAGAACTACTTGAGAGCATAAACCAAAACACATAACCATAACAAAACTAGATAGAGAATGGTATATAAATTAAGGGGGAATTACTTGACAGTAACGCAAAAAAAATAAAAATAAAATAAAATATGGGAATGCAAGTGAATTGGTGGTGGGGTGTAAGTGAAAAGTTATAGGACTACAAATCTCACTTGCACCCCTCCATATTTGTGTATTTTTTTTTCTCTGTCTAACTGTTAAAATTCTCTCAAAACTTATAATTATTTGATGACAATATCACAAGAAATAATTTAAATAATTTTTTTTAAAAAAAAAATTAACTACTGGAGAAGTATAGAAAAAAAATTTTAATTATCAATTTTTAAAAATACACCAAAACATGCCCTAAGGGAAGGGTTTTTTGAGAACACTGGGTTCGCCATTGATTTCCCTACATTCCATCAAACTGTAATTTAAATAATAATAATAATAATCAAAATAATAATAATAATAATAAAAAAAAAACAAAATTAATACATGAACAACAGTAATTCCTTGAGTCCAGTTTCTACCTTGTGCTAAAAAAATAAGAGTAACAGATACATTGTTTAATAATTTTACCAAGTGTTTGTTGTAAATTACAAAATAAGAGTAATTTAACATTTGTAAATTACAGATAAGAGTAAAAATAAGTGTTTGTTGATAAGAGTAAAAATATGAGTAAATTACAGATACATTGTTTAATAATTACAGATACATTGTTTGTACCTAGTGTTTGTAGGTAATCTGTTTAAGGTTTTTAATCGGTTTAACATTTGTAATCTGTTTGCATGCGTTTAAGATTTTTAATCTGTTTACAAATCTCTGTTTTGGGTCAGGTAATGGAGCTATATTTTAACTTCACAAAATAGTTTAAAGGTTTTCATTTTTCTGCTTGACGCTTTATTTTTTTTACACAACGTGCTAATATGGTGCTCCTTCAAATGGCAAATCAAAAACTGTATGTGTTGGTCCTTGTTAACAACTCCTGATTTGTTTTATTTATTTGTTTTGATTTTTTCCAATACTGTCTGCATACTGTCTGCATTTTAAAGTGAGGTATATGTGCAAGTAATGGATATCATTTTTCCTTGAACATGTGTATCAATCCTTCTTCAATATAATTGTAGATACAATTTCATCTTCTATGTTGGTTTGTTGTGTTAGTTCTTCTACAAAGTTGTTTGCCAATGTTACAATGTTTACGGAAAACAAGTATAATGTTACATGAATAGCTTTCCTCACCATCTCAGTAATGTTTTCTCAATTGTATTTTTCAAGTGTAATGTATTGGGAGATAATTGTTTTTTCAATTAATTTTCCAAATAAATTTGTTTCAATTACTTTATTTATTTTCCACTTATTAGTTTTCAAATACTTATTTCTCCAATCACTTGTTTTGCGATTCATTTTTATACATTTAAATTTGTTTACACCATTCCACTTTTTCGAAATACCGTTGTCCCAACTACTGACAACTGTTTTTCATTTAATTTTCATATTGCATTAACTTTTTTCCAACTAATTGTTTTTTAATTAATCTTTTTTTTAAAATTGTTTTCTTTCCAATAATTTTGTTTTCAATTTTTGTCAACACAAATTAATTAATCTTCCTTTTGTCAATTAACTTATTTTTTCCGTTAATCCGTTACTCAAAAAGCTTTTTACAATTTTTCATTTATTTTTTTGTTATGGACATAAGAAATGACGTGCACTGACAATAACTGTTAACACAAGGAACTTGTTTACACAAGAAACTTATCCCATACCATAAGTGTCACACCCGTTGACCTGTTTTGTTGTGCTTGTCATGTCATCGAACAAGACATCACAGACTATATGGCCTCGTTTATGTCAACTGCGACATCAACACAACCAGGCCCTATGTGTGCTTGTGGGTACGGCCATTGTGTGGTCAAGATTTCTCGGTCCGCCAAAAATCCAGGACGTGCGTACTACCAATGCCCTCGTGGAGTGGTGAGTACAAGCACCTTCACCTTCTTTGGGATTATTACCTTGTCAACCCGTCACTAATCATTTCATAACGTTGTTAACCTCAGCCATGTGTCAATTGGATTGGGTGGTGTGACGAATATGGCCGACAAACGGCTGCTGAGAATGACAGAGACAATGTTCGTCGTTTTGAGGCGCGTTTGATTGACATTGAGCAGAGTCTGCGTGTACTTAAAGTGATCACATGTGTTTTGTCCATCATTGTCGCTATTTTGTTGTTCCGTATGTAATATACGTATCCGTGTTTAGATGGTTACTGAACTATGGTTTCTGTATGTCATATATGTATCCGTGTGTTGCTTGTTACCGTACTATGCTTTCTTTATGTAATATATTATTTATCCGTGTCATTTTACTGCTGCATATGTGTTGGACAAACATAATAATATATGTTTAACAGAACTACAAGTAATTAAAAACACAACAAACTAAAGTAATGCAAATTATAATGTTCTATAGTCGCATGGATTCAACTCGATCCGGCTCTCGTACCCTATCCGGGAAACGGAAGGGCCCAAAACCTTATCACAAAGCCAATTGGGACTGGGAGAACTCCCGTATCTATTTGGAACTTGTTATTAAGGAAATTGAGGCAGGTAACAGGCCGCACATGTCAATCAATCTAAATGGGTACCGGTCTTTGGCGAAGACTTATGAGGCAGCTACTGGGTTGACACATAGCATGAAACAACTGAAAAATAAGTACAATCAACTAAAGCAGAGTGGCGGGCATGGTTGAAGCTAATGGATAGCCGCAAAGGCCCCACCGGAATTGGGTTTGACCAAGAGAGTGGGTTGATCAATGCGTCGGACGAATGGTGGGCTACAATGGAGAAGGTAACGAGTTGAACTCAAGTTTACATAATTTTTTGTTTCACATGTCATTGAAATTGCTGTAATTCACTTATTCCATGGTAGAAGATTAGTTTACAGTGAAAATTTGGATTTACTGTTTTCAGTATTACAAGTGATGGGATTTGGTCCTTGTCGACAAGATTACAACTTTATTTTGTTTATACATCAACTGTGATAGATTTGTAGCTACTGTAATGCAGGCAGCTTTGTGAGATATGGTTCTATTATTTGGTCCTTGTAGCTACTGTGATAGATTTGGTCCTTGTAGCTACTGTAAGATATGGTTCTATTATTTACATGTTCAAAGTAAAACACTTGCCTTGTGCCTTTTTTTTTTTTGCTTGGTGAGATGTTAATGGTCCATTTCAGACACAGATTTTTCCCTTGGTAGATGAAGAAATGAATATTTTCTGTCTTGCAGCAGGACTGTCCACACAGGTAGTGTGGAATTGGTGACATAAATCTTCATGTGTTTCTTCTCACCTTTTTTTCACATTTTTATTCCACTTTTTTCAACTTGTTGACCTTTTCCACCTTTTCCCCATTTTGCATGTGTCATTGACTTGTAATCATGTTACGAAGTAGTTGATGTAATGAACTCCAGCTAACGTGTAAGGAATGCCGACAAGATATGGTTCTATTATTTACATGTTCAAAGTAAAACACTTGCCTTGTGCCTTTTTTTTTTTGCTTGGTGAGATGTTAATGGTCCATTTCAGACACAGATTTTTCCCTTGGTAGATGAAGAAATGAATATTTTCTGTCTTTCAGCAGGACTGTCCACACAGGTAGTGTGGAATTGGTGACATAAATCTTCCTGGACAGATTATATCAGATTATATAAGCAAAAATGTGAATCAAAATTTGCCTAAAATAGTTACATGATATCAGATTATATCAAAATGTGTTTGGACAGATTATATCTGTTATGTGAATGAAAATTATACCTGTTATAAGCAAAAATGTGTTTGGGCAGATTATATCAACAATGTGTGGACAGATTTGATATAATACCTGCATTAATACCTGTTTTTTGGACAGATTATAATACCTGTTATAATAAAAAATATTTCTGGACACATTACATCAAAAATATTTGTTGACAGATTTAATTACTACCTGTTTTTACTTGTTACCTGGTTGTTTCAGATTTTATCTAATACCACCACAGATTAATCCTGGACAGTTTATGACAGTTTATTCCCTGTTTTTTGTTGTAATATTCAGATACTTGTTATGACAGTTGGATAGGTTATCCACTTTTTGAGCATGACTGTCCACACAAATCTGTTATTCATATTGCTTGATTTATACTTGCTGAATGTTGGTAGAGACCTATATTTTTTTTTTTGTTCATTCATAATGCACAAAAACACTGGTCATTTTGGTAATGGTGTACTCCCATTCATAATACCTGTTGTTACCCGGTATTAGGATGGGATTATAATACCTGTTATAATCAATAATTAAAATTTTGGCCAGCTTACATCAACAATAGGTCTGCACAGATTGATTGACATATTACCTGTTACCTGTTTACTTCAGATTGAGATTTTGGTAATGGTATACTCACAGTGTATTGTATTACAGGTTGACAAAGAGTGTTGCAAGTTTAGAACAAAGAGGTTGGAGCATGAGGAATTAATGCGTCGTGTATTTACGGGGGCTGCGGCAACGGGAAAACATGCTTGGACGCCTGGTGAGATGCGGAACCAGCTGGAGGTAGAAGGGGAGTCCGGTAGTGCAGACTTCTCCACGGACAGCAACGAAATGGGTGCCTCTGATACGGCAAACTTGATGAAATCTGCAACATAAACCCATCCGGTAGTGGGAGCAAAAGGAGGCACTCATCCGTAACAGCCGTGCAAAAAAAAACGATTCACCGGGGCAGAAGCATTGGCAACAAGCATGGATGAGTTGGTGAATTCGGTTAAGACACAAAGTAAGGAACTCACTGTTAACCATGTTGTTGGTGGACAGAGTGTCACAATGGCCGAAGCTGTCGCACGTCTTTATGAAATTCAAGGACTTGATCAAACTAATCCACTGCTCCATTTCGGTATTTCCCTTATGGAGGTGCCCAATAATAGGGAGATGGTTATGAGTATTCCTTCCGATGAAGGCATTATCGGCTGGCTCCAGGTGAAGCAACAAGACAAAGAGAGGACGACAACAGTTCTAACTCTTGCAAGCATATTGCGCAGCCAAGGACTTCGTTTCTAACTAGGCTTTGTGTGTATGTGTTATGTGTTGGACTTCTTTTCATGCGTGTGCGTTGGACTTCGCTTATATTTGGTAGAGGGCTGTGTTTTAATGCAATGCTTTGTGTTTGACTTCTTTTCGGTTATGTTTGTTTTGTATTTGCTAATGACATGATGTTTTCAACTATGCTTTGTACGTACAATTGGTAGGGAGATGGTTATGGTATTCCTTTGCTTTGGCTGGTGTTCTAATTATGGATGTGCATTGGTTTGGTATTGGCTATGGATTTTACAAGTTTAAATTTAAATAAACTATATGAATCTGATAAGACTCTTGCAATTTGCAGCTTCATACTTATGTAAACAGTGGTTGTAAATCAGCTGTGCTGGACTATTTGAACAAAAGCGTTCCCACTTGTGGAGAGACATGTCCAGTTTACTGAAGGCTTCAACTTAAAAAGTGGAAGTTACACCCTTTATAAGGTACTAAAAAAAACAAAATTATTTAACGTATTATTTTTGTATATTTTAATTTAACAATGGTTTTTGTAGAACACTTTTACTACTTTAGCACTTTGAGATAGAACACTTTATTACCACTGGTTTATTTTAATTAGAACACTTTTGTATATTTAACAATGGTTTTTGTAAAAGTGTGCTATTACCAATGGTAATATATTACCATTAAAGTTGAGATAGAACACTTGTAGTATTATATATGTAAAGTGAACGTAATATATTACCATCAAATGTAATGTTAATATATTACCGTTGGACGTAATTAATGGTTATGCTAATTAAATAATTTAGAGACTATACAAAGGAAAACCATGGAATAAGCATAGATTATTACTGAAATTTGTTTTTTTTTTTCTTTTTTTTTTGCCTATTAGACAAAGCTATGAACACACAGTTTGTTTGTGATGCACGGAGGAAGTGACAAAAAATGACAAAAATTCATAGCAAAAAACCTGTCTCATAAATTTGTGTGGCTGTTTGTATGGCAAGCATAACCAGTTGGCCTTTTGTAATTTATCTTTTCTTTATCTATACTAGTTGTTACTACAAGCATGTACAATTTAAATAAATAAAAACAAAATAAAAAAAATTACTGCATCTTGTGTGTCACTTTAGTGGTAAAAGTGTTCTACAAAAACCATTGGTAATAGAACACTGTTATTACCAATATAATGCTTTAGGACACCAGCAGATAATATGCACTTTACATATATAATATAAATAAATATATTTTATATTACCATTAAATTTGAGATAGAACACTTGTAGTAATAAAAGTGTTATAAAAGTGTTCTATCTCAAATTTAACAATTTCACCATTGGTAATAGAACTACTTTAATACAACAGGTCTCAGAAGGATAGCAAATGAAACATATTGTTTATTTTATGCATAATATTCCTGTTATTGACAGCCTTTACACTTGACGAGACTGAAATTAATTTTTGCATGTTTAATTTTGGCATTGTTTGTCATGTTCTACTTCTGATTTTATTTGAAGTGATGTGATTTAGGCATGGAAAGCGACGATGACACCGATGCACGGATGCAGGAAATGTGTGATGATGTCGCGGCGCTCGCAATCAACAGGCAGATTGAAATGAATAATAATTATGTTGAAGCGTACAGAATTGCCTCCGACTACTACAAGGCGCACGTGCTTAAAGTTCCATGTCGGACGTCCATCTTGACGGGGAGGGCATGGATTTTGGAATTGTATAATGGACACAATGGCAGATTTCGCTATGAACTGTGCATGCCCAAAGTCGTTTTTACCCGTTTATGTGCCACACTAGTGAACGACTTCGGGTTGCATGTACCTGAGCGGGAGCACGGCTTGCACGTTGAGGAGAGTGTTGCAATCTTCATTCATGTTCTAAAAAACTTGCCTAACCGCGAGCTTCAAGAAAGATTCCAACACTCCGGTGAAACAATATCACGCCATTTTCATAATGTTTTGAAAGCAATGAAAAAGTTTACCGTCGCGCAATGTCGGCCGCCCACAGATTTCCAAAACAGGAGGGATCCCCACCTACAGACCCAACCACAGTATTTGCCGTTTAAGGTGCGAAAAAAATGCAACAATTTGAGTATCTTTTTTAAAATTCTACGTCCATGTCACTTAAAAAATTGTGCGGCTACAATGCATGTCATCATGGTAATATGTTGCCTACTTGTTCGAATTGTGTAGGATTGTTTAGGTGCGTTGGATGGACACACGTGCAGGCGTGCATAAAGGAGTCGGAAGCAGCCCCGTATTTTAGCTGAAAGGGTTGCCACACTCAAAATATTTTGGCAGTGTGTGATTTCAATATGTGTTTCGTCTTTGTGTCATGTGGTTGGGAGGGTAGTATGCATGACAGCCGGATTTTAAACATTGTCACTGAGGATCCGCAATATAATTTTCCAACTGCAGTGGATGGTACGTACGCACAGTTTATTTGTTCAATGCCATAACTTGTTAAATTTGTTTGCCCACACGTGAAACAAGTATGTATTAATATGTATTAATATGTACACATTCACAGGTCGATATTATCTAGTGGATAGTGGGTACAGTAACAAGAGGGGATTTCTCGCACCATATAAGGGCAGCCACTATCACCAACCACACTTTCAACGTCACAAGCCAAGGAATCGTGATGAGTTGTTCAACCGTGCCCACTCTTCATTGCGGAGTGTGATTGAGCGAATATTTGGGGCTTGGAAATCGCGGTGGAGATTCTTGCACAACATGCCTCGGTTTGACTTTCGTAGAGTCCAGGTTCCGTTGGTGGCTGCATCAATGGCATTACACAATTTCATACGCAGAAACTACGACGATGATGCGACCATTGCTGCTGTCAGAAATGCGGCGGAGTACACGTATGCCGATATTCCCGATCGCGTAGATTTGGCTGCCCTAGACGAAGCCGTCGTGTCTACGGACGACGACGTTGAAATGGCGGAGGTGCGTCATCGGATAAGGGCCGAGTTATACCAAATTCGGCGCAATGGTAGGTAGTCGGACAGTGTTGTTTACCATGACTGCTTTTAAATGTTTTCCGTAGTTTGTGTTTTGTGAAAACCATCACTAATGTCTTGTTTTGTAATTCTGTATGCATAACGTACCAAACAGTTTAGATATTTGAAGATGTACGAATTTGTGAAAAAAACTTTCAAAATCCTTGTACTTTGCATGCGTGTATGGTTAATGCAAAATCCCTTTTTCACGGATTGTCATAACAAATTACGTCAGACATATTACATGCATTAACTGTAAAGTCTATAATGGTGCCCAATTAAATCACGTAAAAAATATGGCACAAAATTTTCTTCAACCAACTAAAATAAAAATCAGTATTTCATAAATAAAATAAAAAAATTAATGTATTTGAAAAATCTTCAATTAAACTACTTTCAATATTGCAAATTGACAATAATTAGAATTTTATTTGCCAAGTTTCATCTATAACACCACAAACATTACCAACAAAAGTGGGTGGTTGTGGGTGGTGGCAGATGGCGGGTGGGTAGTGGTGGCGGGTGGTGGTGGTGGTGGTGGTGGCCGGTGGTGGGTGTGGTGGTGGTAGGTGGGTGGTGGTGGTGGTGGCAGGTACGTGGCGGGTGGTGAAGGTGGGTGGGTGGGTGGCGGGTGGTGGGTGGTAGCAAGTGAGTGGTGGTGGTGGTGGTGGTGGCGGGTAGTGTTAGGTGGTGGCGGGTAGGTGGCCGGTGGTGGTGGGTAGATGGGTGACGGTGGCCGGTGGTGGGCGGTAGCGAGTGGGTGGTGGTGTGGGTGGGTGGGTGACGGTGGCGGGGCGGGTGGCGGTTGGTAGGGAGTGGGTGGTGGTAGTGGTGGTGGTGAAGGTGGGTGGTGGTGGGTGGTAGCAAGTGAGTGGTGGTGGTGGTGGTGGTGGGTAGGTGGCCGGTGGTGGTGGGTAGGTGGGTGACGGTGGCGGGTGGTGGGCGGTAGTGAGTGGTGGTGGTGGTTGGTGGTGGGTGGGTGGGTGGGTGACGGTGGCGGGTGGCGGTTGGTAGGAGTGGGTGGTGGTAGTGGTGGTGGTGAAGGTGGTGGATGGTGGGTGGTAGCAAGTGAGTGGTGGTGGTGGTGGTGGTGGCGGGTAGTGTTAGGTGGTGGGGGTAGGTGGCCGGTGGTGGTGGTAGGTGGGTGACGGTGGCGGGTGGTGGGCGGTAGCGAGTGGGTGGTGGTGGTGGTGGTGTGGGTGGGTGGGTGACGGTGGCGGGTGGCGGGTGGCGGTTGGTAGGGAGTGGGTGGTGGTAGTGGTGGTGGTGAAGGTGGGTGGGTGGTGTGGTAGCAAGTGAGTGGTGGTGGTGGTGGTGGTGGCGGGTAGGTGGCCGGTGGTGGTGGGTAGGTGGGTGACGGTGGCGGGTGGTGGGCGGTAGTGAGTGGGTGTGGTGGTGGTGTGGTGGGTGGGTGGGTGGGTGACGGTGGCGGGTGGCGGTTGGTAGGAGTGGGTGGTGGTAGTGGTGGTGGTGAAGGTGGGTGGATGGTGGGTGGTAGCAAGTGAGTGGTGGTGGTGGTGGTGGTGGCGGTAGTGTTAGGTGGTGGCGGGTAGGTGGCCGGTGGTGGTGGGTAGGTGGGTGACGGTGGCGGGTGGTGGGCGGTAGCGAGTGGGTGGTGGTGGTGGTGGTGGGTGGGTGGGTGACGGTGGCGGGTGGCGATTGGTAGGGAGTGGGTGGTGGTGGTGGTGTGTGGTGGTGGTGGCCGGTGGTGGGTGGTGGTGGTGGTAGGTGGGTGGCGGGTGATGGGTGGTGGCGGTGTGGCGGGTACGTGGCGGGTCGTGAAGGTGGGTGGGTGGTAGCAAGTGAGTGGTAGTGGTGGTGGTGGTGGTGGTGGCGGGTAGTGTTAGGTGGTGGCGCGTAGGTGGCCGGTGGTGGTGGGTAGGTGGGTGACGGTGGCGGGTGGTGGGCGGTAGCGAGTGGGTGGTGGTGGTGGGTGGGTGGGTGGGTGGCGGGTGGCGGGTGGCGGTTGGTAGGGAGTGGGTGGTGGTAGTGGTGGTGGTGGTGGTGGTGACGGTGGCGGGTGGTGGGCGGTGGGTGGTAGCGAGTGGGTGGTGGTGGTGGTAGGTGGGTGGTGGTGGCGACGGAAAACGGTGATAGAAAATGGTGGCGAATTTATAAACTGAGACCACTGATTTATAATAAATCAAAAATTTGAATTTTTTAAATTATTGTAAATATAAAAAGAAAACTGAAAACATAAGTGTTACCAAACGGCACGTACGAAATTTGTTTTCGAAAATGTTGTGGACATCAAAGAACTTACCATGTCTGTGGAGAATTGAGAATTTAAGGTATGGGTGTGTGTGGTTTAGTTTTGGGAGATAAAATTAGACAAAAAGAAAAATTAAAAATTGGGAAAAGCATTTACAAATTATTTTTGATTGGTTGGTTGTATATTTTGGTGGGGTGAAGTAAAAAAATTTAAAAAGATTGTATAGTCTGTACTTGAGTGGATGTGTGTGACAGACAAAAATGATTCAGAAGGAAAACGGAGAAAAAAAAATGATTGATTTATATGTAGGACATAAAAAAAAAAATTTAATTTTTTTTTCAAAACCAGTAAACCAAATAATATTTTTCCTACATTTCTTTTCCAATTTTAAACCAAACAATACCTACATGATGCATATGTGTTGGTATCAAAATCCTAAAATTTTTAAAAAAACAAAAACGAAAAAAAAAAGGAATAAAAAAAAAAAAAATTCATTAAACAATGCATCACACCAGACAAATCTGATCGTGCAATGAGCTATGTCGCCACGTGTTTCCTTTCACATTTGGTTGCACATGAGGCCAAAACGTGTACATAACATTATTATATATAAAAAATAAAATAAATAAATATTGGTCAAACTTCCAACGGGCAGCTACACCGGTACAGCTGCATCTGTCTCCACTTGCCCAGGCTTCGATTTCCGTGTAAGGGCAAAAATGTCAAGTTGTAAACTTTCATTTTTTTTATATTATTTCTTTACACATTTTTTCGTAAAAAGTTAAAAAGTTCATCCCAAACAACTAGTTTTTTTTAGCTACCTTTTTAGCCAATTAGCTAAAAAATTACTAAATTAGCCTGTTCCCAAACGAGGCCTAAGTGTGTATGGATAGAGACAATGTGGTGGGTGGAAATAGAATTTTCCTCTACCCATCACCTACATTAATTTTGATTGCTTTAAGCTTATTAAATGAAAGATTAATGTAATTATGTTAACTTATGATGCTAATTAAATTTTTGACAAACTTCAAAACACGAGTATAATTTACCCATTTTATTTTTGGATAAATTACAAATACACTGCCATGAGGTTTTGCTTAAAAGGAAATTTAATTAAAACCCTCCCATTGGACTACTATTTGGTGAAAAAGACAACCTAATTTATTTTATTTCATAAACCCCCTAAGGAGGATGTGTATAATTGAGTATGGACAGAGTAAATTTTTTTTTTCTTGGACAATATTGCCCATGCATATATATATATATATATATATATCACAGAACTCTTTTGAATGGGAACACTTTTGTTTTATTTTATACAAGTTTTAAAATGTTGTGTGTGTGTGTATTTTTGGTTGGTTCATCTAGTATGTGCTCTGTTTTTTGCAACAATAAAATATTACTGTAAACCAGAGTAACATGTTACTGTTAAATAAAATAGCATGTTACTGTTTATGTCAATTTTCGACGGTATTTTTTTTAATATTTTTTTTATGTTTTAAGAATTTCATAGTCAATATGAATCTTATTTGATAGATCTTGATGAGAGAATTTTTAAAAAATTAATTTATTAAAAATCGACATCTAAATCAAAAGTTATATTATTTTAAAGTTTAAAATATTAAATTACTCACTAAATATATTTGGTTAATAGTAGTATGTGTTGGACTTTCCAATAAAAAACTTTTTGTGCTTAACCTTAATATATTAAAGTTTTATTATAAGGGGACTTTGACCAAATCCCCCTTGCTTAAAATACAAATTATCCTTTGTGATTTGAAAAATTACAAATGCCCATTGTTATAATTTTTTATTTAACAAAATTAAATGAAAAAAAATAAAATTACTAACTGTTTTTTTATATAATAATAAAATTATCTGAATTATTAGTTAAAATATATTTACAACATTATTCAAATTGTTAATTGACTTGATAATTTATTAATAAAATTAGTTATTTGTTACGAAATTAGAAATTTCAAAGGACAGAATGTAATTTTTAGAATTATAGAAGACAATTCATATTTTAAGCAAATCTCAGAAGATGATATCAATTAAATTTAGAGGTGGTTTGGAAAGTGATTTTTTTTAGTGATGTTTTGCTAAAATATAATGCGAGAAAATTGAAGTGATGATTTTTTTTATTTTTTATAATTGAAAAAAAAAGTGCAAAGAGACGAAGAATAAGAAAGAATTTTGACTTTTCTTTTTTAAATACATTTTTTACCTTTTAACTTTTTTTTAATAAGTTTTTGATTTTTTTTGACTAATTTAACTTATTACCAAACTATATCACCAAACAGGGATAGGCTCCCCTCAATACGTTATCTCTCCATACTCTCCATATTCTTTTTATAGGGCTTAATTCTAAACTCACACCAATGATTCGAATCGTCTACTTTGTAGTTGTAACAGCCCGAAATAAATAACAATAATCTAACTAATAACATTTCTTACAAATGATCAACAATATATCTTCTATTCCATTCATAACTTTGATCAATACAAAAGATGATATATGCAATATACATTCATAAAACCCTAGATTCTGATTCTATAGCATGTGACATAGATACATGAAACAAGGCAAAAGCAAAACCAAATAATTATATGCTCTAATGGCAACAACTTTCCAAGTCGATGCTGGGGTACAACAAAATGAGTTTAACTCAATACAGGTAAAGCCTGTAACGCCCTGGAAAAACACCTCCCAAATCCTGTTCTCCTATCTCAATCCACATAGATACAAACAGTAGATAAAGAAATAATAATAAAATTCCATAACACTTCTTTCCATTGAACTATTCTCAAGAATTTCCATACAGTCAGTTTACATCCATGGTTAAAATGAAACAGTTCAAAAGCTAAGAAGTTATGCAAAATAGAGAAATTAAAAAGGGACAACACTCTATCGAAAGTGTCCATGATTTAAAAATAAAATCCTTCACATTTATACAAAATAACCCCAAGGCTTCAACACAAAACATCAAACAAGTGATCATTCATGCTTCGTCCAAATTGCTTTCCATAGTAAATCATTTAGGTGGCTTGTCAATTTCATTTCTTGAAAATGGTTAGTTTTTGGGGTGAGCGAATGCTCAGTAGAAAGTATATTTAACATATTATATAATTAATTGAAATACACATGATCATGCTATGCAAGTATAGAAATTATGTTAAAGTAAATCTTCTTTATAAGTTTAAATGGCCATGCAGGATATTCGATAATCATTCTTCTAAAAGTAGGAGTGGTAAATATACTATTACATCCCAAGTAAGGGCCATAATTCAAAATACATACATAAATATAGATTTTGTATACTGAAAATAGTCCCACATTTGCCGACTCCAGAAATGGTAGGGCGATGGGCATCCAAAAACCTTTTTCCTTTCACATTCGCCGACTCCATAAATAGCGGGGATGTGGACACCCAAAACCATGTTTTTCCACATTTGCTGACCCTAGAAACAGTAGGCTCGTGGACACCCAAAATATTTTCCCACATTCATCTGGCGATATGCATAGATAGAGTAATTGGGCACCTTGACTCCCCGCACGTGTACCTATTACTTACACAACTCAACCAAACCCGACTCACTATATAGACTCATAGACTATTTACCCCTTTTCAACTCCTTCAATATGCTAACATTTTAAAAGTCACAAGATAAAATTTTAAAAATTTATGATGCATGAATTTCCAAATCTCAATTTCCCTATAATAATTTCAATGCACAATAATTTAATAGTTCACGTGTCAACAATGAGAAGATTCTTCAATTCATAACCATCATCATCTCTAGTTTTGGTGTAAAAGTCTCAGAGTCCAACTTTTCAACATCAAAGTCAAATAAATACACTTAATTTTAGGTTCTATAGGCCAATTGGGCAAAAACCCCTTTTTAACTTGTAGCACTCTGAGTTTTTCTTCATCGTTTGAGCAATGGATTGGTCGCTCGAGCGGTCTTTTGAGTCTTCTAGTATCTTTGTAGGTCTGCAAAACTTCTAGGAGTGTGGTGTTTTTCGCTCGAGTGATACTTCTTGCGCTCGAGCAGTCTTGGGTCGAGTGGTCTTTCTTGCGCTCGAGCAGTCTACAAACTTCTGAGAGGATGTCTCTGTGCACTTGAGTGGTCACTTTGTTCGCTCGAGCGGTGTCACTTGTTGTGCTTGGTCACTCGAGCGGTGTTTTGTTCGCTCAAGCTGTCTATCCATTTTCAGCAACTATAAAAGCCACTTTTAGTCACATCTGAATCACTTTCCTCTCTTTCTTCTCTTTCCATCCGTCATTGTTGAGCTTCCAAGCTCTTTCCACCTGGTTTTTATCTACTTCCCTTAGACTAAAACGTAGAGGATCGCAAGGGCTTCATTTTAATATGAGCGGATCGTGTTTTTCTCGCCGTAGGTTTTTTGGCTTTCTTCTCGTCGCTTTAAGAGGTAGGGATTCCTTTGTTCATCTTCAATACTTCGTCTATAGATAGACATGTAGTCGATTTTATTCCACAAAAAAGCATGTTCATTATGAATTTTCGAAAAGCATATAAACGGAATCTAGGGTTTGAACGTTTGGAGTTGAAATTGTAAAGTTGGTAGTTGTTTGGGTTAATTAGGGAGTAGTTTGACATGTTTATGTTGTGAGGAAGGAAAAACCCTAATTTAATAATTTGACCTAATAAATTAAAAATGGGTAAAGTTGAATAGTGTTTGTGTTATGTTAATATTGAGTTGTGTTATTGTGTTAATAGCATAAAGGGAGAATCAACGTTGGTAATGGAATTTATTTGGACTAATCATGTTAAGTTGAGTTGGGTTATTCCTTGATATCCATGGATGTGGTTTTATTGAAATGTAGAAATTGGTTTTTGTAAAGAAAAAGGTTTTGGGCATGTTAACTTGGAAATTTAAAGACTTGATTTTGAAAAGAGAAAGAAACCATGGCGTATTGTAAATGTAGAAATGAACTGGAGGTTGGATTTTGAAACCTTTGAATATTGTTATTATCATTGTCGTTGGACTTAAAGGTCAAATGAGCATTGGATTATCGTATACGTGTGTTTAAATAATTATGCTTAGAGGTTTTGTCTTTGGTTATTGATGGAGGATAACATTGTGATGTTGAATAGACTATGTGTATCTAGCACACTCGAGTTGTTTATGTTTGTTGAATTATGTGATGGTTAGAAATGTGTATGCACTGAGAATGAGAGGTATCATTACCTTCCAGCTAGCGCCTGGAAAATTGATTGCGCTGAGAATGTGGGGTACTAGTACCTTCCAACTAGCGCCTAAAAAACTTGGTAGAGGTACCATTACCTTCTAGCAAGTGTCTGGTAAATTAGCAGAGGTACCATTACCTTCCAGCGATGTCTAGTAAATTGGCGTGAGTATTGGAAAGGTGTATCCTTGGCTTACTATGCTTGAGGCAGGTAGAGCGTTGTTGAGTTTCTCGTTATCATCCCGGTTCTATTTATGTGTATCATGCATAGTGATGATTATTTTATGGAGGATATCAGTTGTCTTATATGGTTATGGAATGAACATTTTGTATGTATTATCTTTGTGTTCATTTGGGATGTCATTATTTGGGAATGTAAGTGAAATTGGTGTAAGTTCGGTAATTGGAGAAGACGTAATTGGGTTCTATGGATTTGTTTCGTAAACCGGTTGTTGTCGGGCGAATTTAAAATAGAAAGGTAACAAAAAGAAAGAAAAGCGAATGGTTGTGTTGTTGAATAAATTGAACGTTTTTTTTTTGTGAAAAGTTTCTATGTAAGTATATCTTTGTGTATAAACTGACACATATGTATATGATATGACATAAAGTATTCATGATCATAGCTATTTGTAAGTTGTTATTGTTTAGGATTAGGTTGGGATCCCTATTACACTTTATGTTCATCCCACGTTGCTAATCCTTTTTCAGGTGAATGTCGAGAAGTGGTTCAAGATCGAGGATCTTCATTGTCTATTGGCCATGGGGCCTCTTAATTGTTGGCTGAGTGTCGTTGTTGTAAAAGGGTTGAACCCTTTCTCGTTTATGTAATGATGTAAGCTTATGGGCAATTTTATTTAATATTGTCACATGTTGCACTTATTTTGTATACGAATGAGAGAATTTTCATTTACTTATCTTTATTTAGATATTAGAACTTCAGTCTGCTATCTCTGAAATTATTTATAATAATGATTTGATAATGTTATCTGAATAATAAAAGTGAGGCATTACATAACTCTTCCAACCATTCATACACATTAGTATCACAAGAAGAATTAAGTAATGCATATGATGCATGAATTTGAAGTTTTTAATTTCCCCTAGGATGATTTCAATCCACAACAATTCAATAATTCATATTTCAACCTTAAAGTCAAATAAACATACCCAATTACATGTTTTAAAAATCAATTGAGCAAAACCCTCTTTATTGAACAAGTTTCAAAACTAGGGTTTGTAGAAAATTAGGGGTTTTCTCTCTTTCATGAATTAGAGACTAATTTTCATCATCAACAATAATAATCAATAATAGACATAATTCCATCCATAATCATGAATTATTGCTCACATCCTTCCAAATCATTTATTAGCAAACACAATCCATACATATAGATATATATATATCTACAAAGGTGAATATCTAATGAAATTACCACTTGTGATTCTCAAATTAAAGATATAATAAGTTAAAGATACCCCTTCCTCAAGAATGGAAGCTTAAGATGGAAATCCACTTGAAATTTAACGAAAATGCGAAACAATCAGTAGATATCTTGAACCTAAACTTGTTCATCAATTTTCTTGAAAGATCTAGGGTGGATTTAAAGGGAAAATTGGAGAAATCAAGCATTTGGAACTCTAGGGTTTCGGGTATGGAAGAGAGGGAGAGAAGAGAGGAAAAAATAATAAAGATTTTGGGCCAAAAAATGACTATAAAGTGTCAGCATTTGTGCAGATCACTCGAGCGGTCAAAAGTTCGCTCGAGCGGACTTGCTTCCAACATAGGTACCCAAATTTCAAACAGGCATAACTTCCTCGTCCGGACTCCGTTTTAGGTCGTTCTTGTGTCGAAATCAAAGCCCCGGAAACATGATTTCCAATAGTTCTAACCTCATATCCAAATTCAAAGTGTGGAAAGAGAAATGGGCAAAATAGTGAAGACTACTCATGGGACAATTATCCGAATCAATGTTTTTGGTTCAATCTTATTTTACCATTATGATACCACCTCAATCAATATCTCAAAATGAACCAAAGAGGCTCCAACTACAATAATAAAATTGTCAAGAGCAATCCCACTAGTCCAAAAAGTACAAAGTGTTACAAAACCCGAGGCTTAAACAAAAATAATTATATCAATAAATAAAACTGAAGCATTTAGCTTTAAGTCCTCCTAAGCTATGTCCTTGGTGGAGGCATATTATCAGAACTTGAAAGTTGTTTTCCACATAGGGTAAGCCACATCCCAGTAGAGATACTCTAACACAATATATGAATCTTAGCAAAATTATAAGGTGAATGCACATGCATGCCATTTGTCAAACATTCCTCGTTTTCCATCTCAAAACAATGTAATGCCAGATTATAAATCAATTCATGAAAATAATCCTTTTATAACAGAAAATAGGGTAGTGGATACAACACACTAGGAATTTCTAGGTACGTGTCTGCTAGTAGGCTATACAAGCACTACCAAAGCCATTTTACTGGTACTAACTAGAAGGATAGGCACCTAACCGCTCAGGTTTCTAGATTTTCACCAAGGACACACAAGCCAACATAAAAGCCACAACCACACCCCCGAACCAAATTCACCAAGGTATTCACCTATTTTCTCAAAATCAACACATTTTCAATGTTGAATATGAAATGATGCTCAATGCCTGATGAATGAGAAATTAGTTTCAATTTAACCTAATCCTCATGCAATGTCTACAACAATCAAGATTGTTCTCTACCGATAGCCCAAACTGATATTTCTATATACAGATAGTTTCCAATCAAAAGACATAATTCCATCATTTTTCAATAGGAGTGATATTACATATCCAACTCCACCATCATCATCAACATAATCCTTGTTCCAATCTCATGAAACCCAACATCATTTTTCATTTCTTTTCACAAATCCAAATATCTGAAATTTAGGTCAAAATCTTATTCTCTTACAAAATCAATTTCAAGAAAAGATATCCATCATTTTAACATATCTCACCCAAATACATTCCCACAACCATTTCAAGAATCCATTTGGGAAACCCCTCTTTTAATTTCAAACCCAAACCCTAAGGACACACAGGCCAAAATTCGAAATTTGGACTTTCACCAAGGACACACAGGCCAACGTAAAAGCCACAACCACACCCCCTAACTAGATTCACCAAGGTATTCACCCATTTTCTCAAAATCAATACATTTGCAATGTTTAATATGAAATGATGCTCAATGCATAATGTATGAGAAATTAGTTTCAATTCAAGCTAATCCTCAAGCAATGTCTACAACAATCAAGACTGTCCTTCACTGATAGCCTAAAACTGATATTTCTATACACAAATAGGTTCTAATCAAAAGACATAATTCCATCATTTTTCAATGGGAGTGATATTACACATCCAACTCCACCATCATCATCAACATAATCCTTGTTCCAATCACATGAAACCCAACATCATTTTCCATTTCTTTTCACAAATCCAAATATCTGAAATTTAGGGCAAAATCTCATTTTCTTACAAAATCAATTTCAAGAAAAGATATCCATCATTTTAACATATCTCACCCATAAATACATTCCCACAACCATTTCAAGAATCAATTTGCAAAACCCTCTTTTAATTTCAAACCCAAACCCTAAGTTTTCCCAAAATCCCCAATTCAAGAGCAAATAACTAAGCTAAAAATCATATAAAAGAGTTAAACAAATCCCTACCTCAAAGTATAAGACAAGAGGAAACAAAGGGTAGAACTTGATAGAGTCAAAAACACTAACTTCTTCGATTAGAACGAAGCCCTTGACATACTCAATGTTTTCTCCAAATGACTAGGATGAGGAAACCAATAGATTTGGAGTATTTGGAGATAGAGTACAAGAACTAGAGAGAGAAGGTAAAGCTTTTAGGGTTTTGAAATGTTTAGAGAGAGAGAGAGAGAGAAAGAAAAAGAGAGATGAAAAAGTAATCCAAAAAGTCTTCTTCTCGGACTGAAATATGCATAGACCGCTCGAATGACCAAAACACCGCTTGAGCGACCAGACACAAAATGTTGACACCGTTCGAGCGACCAAAACCACCACTTGAGCACATAATGACCCCCTTTCAATAGTTTTGCAGACTACAAAAGACCGCTCCAGCGCAAGAAGTATCGCTCAAGCGCAGATATTACACTTTCAATAGTTTTACATACTGTAAAAGACCGCTCAAGTGCAATAAAGACCGCTCGAGTGAACAGGCAAAAATTTGGACAACAACTCATTGAAAAACTAACTTTCTAACCTGTTCCAAATGCGACCAAAACTCCTAATAGCCAAACTCAACAAGCAATAAGATGGCAATGAGATGAATAACAACTAAGTACATGGATTCTCGGATTTAAAATCAAGAAAATGGGTTGGGTCTAAACAATAATCGTTATAGTAGACATCGCATTAAAAGTTATTCATGCAAAAAATTAATTTCATCGAACAACTATAAACATATGAATAAATAGCATATATTTTAAGTTTAAAATCATATTTGTCATTTATTCTATAAAATAAAATGCTATTTATTCATATGTTTATAGTTGTCTGATGAAGTTAATTTTTTGCATGAATAATTTTTACTGCGATGTGTACAAAGTTGACAATTCGGATCATCGGTGCAAGTTTAGAATTGAACTAAGAGGAGTATGGAGAAATATGGAGAGATAAGGTATGGAGGGGAGCCTATTTGATATAACTCACTCTAATTGCGATAATCAAAATCTTCAAATATTTTTAAAAATATCTAATTTATCTAAAAAAAACTCTTTTAACCAATTAAGTTGGAACACAAAAATGATCACTAATCATTTATCTTTTAAACATTTTATCACAATTAATGAAAAAAAGTTGTTAAAAATTAGGTAAAAGATTTGATGCATACCAAATTTGAAGAGATATTTGACAGTTTGATGAAAAAAATTACATCTCACAATGGTAAATGATAATTTTATTTGTGATATATTTATTTTATTTTATTTTTTTAAGTCAAGCAAACTTACAAATGAACATTTTTAATGGAATGACCATTATATTTCGGTGGACCAAATACTATCTTAATGTCTAAAACAAAGAGCCACTTAATTTTTATCTTTTATTTTTTTATTTTTTTAACATATTATGTACGACTTCGTTTTTCTTTTTCAGGTTTAAGAAATAAGAAACTAGTCAACTAGATCTGTTTAGGAGGATGTAGGCAAACATGGAAGAACTTCATTTTAAGGATTAGTCTAGGAACCTAGAAATGGGGGAACCAAATTTGTAACACCCCAAAATAAATAACATTAATCCATCTCATAACAGTGCTACAATTGATCAACAATGTCATAACTACTATTAGGAGTGTAAAAATAGCCTGCAACCCCTGAGCGGCCTGCAGCCCGCTCGTGGCTCGGGGTGGGCCTGACTCGTTTGGACCCAAGCCCAGCCCGAGCCCATGGGCCTGGGCCATCATTTTGAAGCCTGACTTGACCTATGGGCCCGACTTGTGGCCCACTCCATCGGCTCGCTTAAGACCCACTCAAGGCTGGCCTGCCTAAGGCTTATTGTATTTTTTAGTGAAAAATAATAAAATTTTGGTTGAAAAAATTAAAAAAAAAAAGAACAAAAAAAAAATGGTCAAGCCCGTCCAAGCTCGAGGCCAGGCCTAGGCTCGCCCAAAGCCTGAAAACCCCTGGGCTTCGGTCTTGGCCTAATTTTTTGGCCCATGGGCAGGCTCGGCCCGACCTGAATTTTGGCAGGAGCCCGCGAGGCCTGACATGGGCCAGGCCGAGCTAGATTTATATGAATCTTAGTAAAATCATAAGGTGAATGTATAGTGCACGCCATTTTCCAAATACTTATGTTTTTCCATCTTAAAACAATGCAATGCCAGATTATATATCAATTCATGAAAATAATCTTTTTATACAGAAAACAGGGCAGTGGATACAACACACTAGGAATCTCTATGTAAGTGTCTGCCAATAGGCTATACAAGCACTACCAAAGCCATTTTACCGGTATTAACTAGAAATATCGGCACCTAACCGCGCGGGTTTTTGGACTTTCACCAAGGACACACAGGCCAACATAAATAAAACCATAACCACACCTCCTAACTATATTTACCACGATATTCATCCATTTTTCTTAAAAACCAATACATTTGCAATGTTTAATGTATAATGACGCACAATGCGCAATGGATGAGAAATTAGTTTCAATTCAAAATCCTTATGCAATGCTTACAACAAACAAGACTATCCTTCATCGATAACCTAAAACAAATATTTCTATTCAATAGATAAATTCCAATCAAAATATACATTCCCATCAATTACAATGAGAGTGACATTACATATGCAACTCCACTACCATCATCATCATAGCCATTATTCCAATTTCACAATATCGAACATCATTTTTCATTTCCCTTTCAAAATCCCCAATATCCAAAATTAGGGCTAAAATCCCTGTGACGCCTCGAAATAAATACAATAACCAGTCTACAATATTAATCGAATAACAACACAAGATGAAATAATTATTTTTCATTAATTTTCAATTTCTTGAACAAAAGTGCAACATATGCGGATATACATTCACAAGTCTAATCCTGAATCTATAGCATATGTTACATGATGAAAAATGTAAAATGAAAGATAAACAATTAAGAGAATGCCCTAAAGGCTTACAACTTTTCAAGCCAATACTTGGTTATAACAAGATGGATTTAAATCCAGTACATTTAACGGCCCTTGGCTTGTACAAAACAAATACACAATCAAACAAAAATGAAGCTCTTGCTTCAAGTCCTCCCAAGCTATTGCCTTGGCGGAGGCATATCACCAGCACCTAAAAATGTTTTTCCCATATAGGGTGAGCCAAAGCCCATCAGAAATAATCCAACACAATATATGAATTTTAAAAAAGGTATAAGGTGAATGCATATGCAATGCTTGTGCCGAAGTATTTCATTTCTTCTTTCTCATGATCATACGATACCCGATTAATATCACAGT
Source organism: Camellia japonica (assembly GCA_030407325.1). Lineage (NCBI taxonomy): Eukaryota > Viridiplantae > Streptophyta > Magnoliopsida > Ericales > Theaceae > Camellia > Camellia japonica. The sequence goes on along the minus strand of JAPPVO010003867.1, from coordinate 137,102 downwards.
TATCAATCATGTCCTTTACAATAGAAAACAGGGCAATGAATCATACTTAGGAAATTCCAAAACAAATCCAACCTTTCCCGAAAATTTCATCCAGAGGAAACCGTAAAACGGGACCCATGTAAACGTAGGCTATACAAGCACTACTATTGCCATTTCACAGAAATTTCGTCTGCGAGATCGGCACCCATGTACACGCGCGGTTTTCGAGACTTTCACCTTAGACACTCTGGCCAACTTATTTCAATGTACAACATTCAATTTTTGGATTCACCCATTTTTCTTAAAATGATACACATTTCCAAAGTATAAATATGAAACAATGCTCAATGCAAATGAATGAGAAAATAATTTCAATTCTCCTAATCCTCATGCAAATTCTACAACAAACATAGCTATCCTCTACCGATAGCCCAAAACAGATATCTCTAATAAATAGAAAATTTCAATAATAATATACATTATTATCATTTCCAAGATGTGAGCGATATAACATATCTAACTCCACCATCATCATTAATATTCTCCATCACCATCATCAAGACGTGAGTGATATTACAAAACCAACATCATTCTTCAATATTTTTCCAACACATGTCAAACCCATGGTTTTAGATCAAAACCTCGTTTTCTTTCAAAATTATTTTTGAGTAGAGAAAGATATCATTTCCATTATGTTTACAAGATCAACATTTGATATTTCTAGTGCAAAATCCCCTTTTTCTTTACAAATCATTTCTAAGGGTGAAAACCCATTACTTCATCATAGATCAACAATAAAAAACAAGTGTCGACACCACTAATGCTGATATTGACCCTAAATTTCAGTAGCTATTCCAAGAACATAGCAGCAAGATGGTGTCGACCCTTCCAACACTGGTGTTAACCCTTGGAGCTTAATAAAACAAAGATAAGAGGGCAGTGTCGACCTCGACAAGGGCGGTGTCGACCCCCGAAGCCAAAACCAAATATGAAGAAAAAGAATGACCATCACGAATATAGTTTTTCGGATTCAAAAGCAATAAATAAATGGGTCTAAGTCTGGATTGCTATAGCCTCCCCCCCTTAAGGAATTTCATCCCTGAAATTATAAATCAAACTTTAAAACCATGTTTTAACCAATTACAACAATGCTAATCAATCAATTCCATTACCATGACCCATTCTCCGGTCATCCATTATCATCAACTCAATACATAAGTTCCAACATTGAAAGTATAATTTACATTTTCCAAAACATATACAATGTTTCCATTTTTTTTCAAACATATACAATGTTTTCATATTTCATTAACATAACATAATCTCAATACATGCTCAAACATCAACAAATAAGTCCAGATACTTTTTACGGACCTCCAACTCATGTTCCCAAGTTGCTTCCTCAACTCTGTGATGTTTCTATAACACTTTTACCAAAGGAATTGTCTTGCCTCTCAAGATTTGATCTCGAGTATCAAAGACCCTCACTGGTCTCTCCTCATATGAGGCATCCTCATCTATCTCTAAGTCGGTCCAATCCAACATATGCGATGGATCTAGTTCATACTTTCGAAACATACTAATATGAAACACATCATGAACTCCGAAAAGTTGTGGCGGCAAGGCCAAGCGATAAGCTACTTCTCCGATCCGCTCAAGGGTTTCAAAAGGCCCAATAAATCTAACGGATAACTTCCCACTCTTCCCAAACCTCATCAAACCCCTCCTAGGTAATATCTTCAAGAAGACATGATCTTCTACCTTAAAAGACAAAGGTCTCCTCCCACGGTCGGCATAACTTTCCCGTCGACTCTGGGCCGTAGCCAACCTCTTACAGATAAGTGCGACTTTCTCTGTCGTTTCCTAGACTAACTCCAGACCCAACATTGGTGCATCACCCACCTTGGCCTAATATGCAGGGGATCTACACGGTTAGCCATACAAGGCCTCAAACGGTGCCATGCCAATACTTAACTGGAAGCTATTATTGTAGGCAAACTCCACTGAGGGTAAGTGCCTCTCCCACGACCCCTTAAAGTCAAGAACCCAACCCCGAAGCATATCCTCTAGAATTTGAATAGTGCGCTCTGACTGCCTGTCAGTCTAAGGGTGATACGCGGTGCTAAAAGTCAACCTCGTGCCCAAGGCACTCTGTAGGCTCTGCCACAATCGAGCCGTAAAACGTGGATCTCAATCCGAAACAATCGTCACTGGGACCAACCTCACTATGTCCTTAATATAAAGGTCGGCAAGATAATCCACTGAGTCACTCACGCGCATAGGTATAAAGTGCGTCAACTTGTTCAACCGGTCAACTACCACCCAAATCGCTTCACTATCCCGTTGAGTCCTAAGAAGACCCACAACGAAATCCATCATGACATGCTCTCACTTTCACTCGACTATAGGCAAGGGTTGCAACAAACCTGTTGGCCTCTGATGTTCGGCCTTCACTTGTTGACAAGTAAGGCATCTCGATACAAACACAGCCACATCCTTCTTCATTCCCCTCCAACAAAACTGGCGACTAAGGTCGTGATACATCTTTGTGCCTCCCGGATGCACTGCAAGAAGTGAATGGTGAAACTCTTGGAGTACTTCCTCTCGACAAGACTCCAGCACGAAAAGATGGTCACGGTATCTAACACTCGAGTCGGGATATACATTCAAACCTTTCTCTACCTTTCCACAAGAGATCTTTTCCTGGAGGGTTTCTACCTCAAGATCACTCTTCTGCGCTTCTATTACTCGATTCACAAGTATAGGTTATGCCACTACCGAAAACAAGGTTGTAGACTCCACGGACTTGCCAAGATCCAAGTTAAACTCACCAATAACATCCAACATCTCCCATTCCTGAATGGCAATACTAGCCACACTACCAATGGATTTCCTACTCAAGGTATCGGCCACAACATTGGCCTTCCCTAGATGATAATGTAACTCAAAATCATAATCTTCTATAAACTCTATCCGCCTCCTCTGTCTTAGATTTTGGTCCTTTTGTGTAAACAGATATTTCTGACTCTTATGATCAGAAAACCTCAAACTTCTCACCATACAAGTAATGCCTCCAAATCTTTAAGACAAAGGTCACTGCCGCTAACTCTAGGTCATGAGTAGTGTAGTTTCTCTTATGTGTTTTCAACTACCATGAGCCATAAGCTACTACCTTCTCCTCTTGCATCAATACACAACCCAAACCTTCCTGTGAAGTATCACAATACACCGAATAGCCCAAACCGCTCTCCGGAATAATCAATACTGGAGCAGTGGTAAGTCTAACCTTAAGCTCTTGCAAAGAGTTCTCACAAATCTCGCTCTACACGAACTTAATTCCTTTCCTCGTCAGTGTAGTTAACGGTGAAGCTAATCTAGAGAAATCTTTCACAAACTGACGGTAATACAGCTAACCCTAAAAAATTACGGATCTCAAAAGCATTCTTAGGTTGTTTCCAATCTTACACTGCCTCTATCTTGGATGAATCTACAGTCACCCATTTCTCGGATACCACATAGTCTAAGAACTTAACCTCTCTGAACCATAATTCACATTTCCCAAACTTAGCATACAGTTTGTGGGCTCTGAGCAATTCAAGCACCACTCGCAAGTGTTTCTCGTGCTCCTCCTCAGAGGGTGAGTAAATCAAGATGTCATCAACAAAGACAACCACAAAACGGTCTAGGAACTCATGGAAGATCCGGTTTATCAAATCCATAAACACAACTGGTGCATTAGTTAGCCTAAAGGGTATCACTAGAAACTCGTAATGGCCATACCGCATACGGAATGCCGTCTTCTGGATATCCTCCTCCCTTACTCTCAATTGGTGATAACTCGATCTCAAGTCTATCTTAGAAAAGCAACGAGACCCCTTTAACTGATCAAACAAATCATCTATATGAGGCATTGTACACTTGTTCTTAACAATTACTCGGTTTAACTTCCGATAATTGATACAAAGTCGCAACGCGCCATTTTTCTTTTTGGCAAAGAGAGTCAGTGCTCCCCAAGGTGAAGTACTAGGGTGGATAAATCCCTCGTCTAACAGTTCTTGGAGTTGAATCTTCAACTCCCCCAACTCAGCAGGTGCAAATCTATATGGTGCCATAGAAATCGGTGCCGTGCTAGGCACTAAATCAATAGAGAACTTGATCTCTCGGTGAGGTGGTAAACTAGAGAAATCCTCAGGGAAAACATCTGGGTATTCATAAATTACCCTTGGAAATTCACACGGGCTTCATCACACTCATTACCCAAAAAGTTGGCAAGGAGACAACTAAGTTCACTCCGCCCACGTGGATCATACACCGATGATAAGACTCTATCAACTTGGTCCCCCAAGAAATAAAACAATCACCGCTCAAGGTATATACAGTAACTCTTTGACAATAACAATCTATGACAGCTCGATACGATGACAATGAGTCCATATCCAAAATAGCATCAAAACTAGACATGTCAATCAAGACAAATGCAAAAGGAAGTCGACGATCGGAAACCTCTATGTCATAACCCCGACACCCTTGCTCTACCACCAATAGGTGACTCTACACTAAGAGGAGATGCCAACCGAGCCAACTCTAACCCCAAAGCCAATGCAAATGTAGACGAGATAAATGAATGGAATGCACCCGTCTCAATCAATACATTAGCAATGGAATTGCATAACAAGAAAGTGCCTCTCACTGCTGAAGGCGCTGGTATTAGGTCTGGCGTGGTACCAGCATACATATGCCCTGTAGGTCTCTACTCTACCTGCTCACCCCTCAGAGCATAAGTCTGATGCACTGACTGAGTTGAAGAGGCTCCCTGATTGGCCCTCGAGGCCTGTGCTGATTGTGTAGGCTGGCGGCTCTATGTCTACCTCGAACTAGACACACCAGGTGTGCCACCCAACTGAGGGCAAAATCTCTTCATGTGCCCTGACTGCCCACACTAATAACATATAGGTGGCTGTTCTCTCCCTTGACTCTGGCTCTGAGAGCAAGCCGAAAACGGTGTAGCCTGCTACCCTCATCTTTATGGGCAAGCTGGTGATTTGTGACCCAACTGGCCATATTTATGACAAAAGAAACTCCCTTGATTACCTCTTCCCGAACTCGAACTCGGCATAGGGAAGGTGGATCGAGACTGAGCTCCTTGGGACTGTTGGGGATTAGAACCCCTCTACCTCTTACTGTCCCCCTAGATATCTTGACTCCTCCTAGAGCCCCTCATCCGCTCCTCCTCCAACTGTATCACGGTCTCAAGATGAGCCACCAACTCTACAAGTCATCTGTAATCCTTAATCATTGACGCGGCCACCTTGAAAAGGAGCCTGGTCCTCAACCTCTTCTTAAACTCCACACAACTGTGTTCCTCCGTCGCCACAAGCTCAGGTGCAAATCTAGAGAGGCTAGTAAAAGCTGTCTCAAACTCGGCTACTGGTGTGTTGAGCTATTTGAGATTTAGAAACTGCTCCCTCAACTTCTCCTTAGCCGTAGGAGGTAAAAACTTATCCTGGAAGGCGTTAACAAAAGCCTTCCAAGTCACTTCAATGCGCCCACTTCCACCATTGACCCACATCTCCCTTCAGTTAGAAGGATGCAAAAATCACCCTTAGTCTGTCATCCTCGATGCTAAGCATCTTAAATGTCTTCATAATCTGCTCCAGCCACTCATTCGCTTTCAGTGGCTCATTCGAATCACCCAGAAACTCATCCGGATTCGATAGGAAAAACTCCCTCTTCGAAATAGATGCCTCTATCTCAGCAACTTAGGCTTGGACTTGATTCTCAACTTTAAGAATGTCTATAGATTCCCACAATACTCTGGCCATTTCGCGGGCCAAAGTGCCCATGGCCTGTTGACCAACTGGCTTAGCCACATTGGCTTGACCAACTCCTTCTTGTGTTGGAATATCATCCGGTAAAGGTACCTCATGCCTTCTAAGCCTACCACACGTAACACCACCACGTCCATGTCCTGACATCCTAATAAAGGTAACAAAAGAGATTAGCACATTTACAAATGTGCCGAAGTTAACTCACTCGCGTCCTAATGCGGTGGACAACAGTAATTCACTCCACATAAGCACGTAGTCACATAAACACATACGAATTTTCCTTCCTAGATAATGACTATCCCGTGGCATTGCCAAAATTTCCAATTAGAAATAGCAGTGATCAAGTACTCTTCTAAAGGGACTTCTAGAAACCCGTAGACCCAATCAACATCTTAAGAATTAAATCCCATACCCATATAATCATATACGCATGTTATCATGTAAGCATAATATACATACAAATATCTCTGCTAAGCGAGACAACCAATTATGGTAATAATCACTTCCCACGTACCCAAACTATTCAAACCTAGTATGCTCTGATACCAAGTTGTGACACTTCGAAATAAATACAATAACCAGACTACAATATTAATCGAACAACAACATAAGATGAAATAATTATCTTTCATTAATTTTCAATTTCTTGAACAAAAGTGCAACATATGCGGATATACATTCACAAGTCTAACCCTGAATCTATAGCATATGTTACATGATGAAGAATGTAAAATGAAAGATAAACAATTAAGAGAATGCCTTAAAGGCTTACAACTTTCCAAGCCAATACTTGGTTATAACAAGATGGATTTAAATCCAGTACATTTAACGGCCCTTGGCTTGTACAAAACAAATACACAATTAAACAAAAATGAAGCTCTTACTTCAAGCCCTCCCAAGCTATTGCCTTGGCAAAGGCATATCACCAACACCTGAAAATGTTTTTCCCATATAGGGTGAGCCAAAACCCAGTAGAAATAATCCAACACAACATATGAATATTAAGAAAGGTATAAGGTGAATGCATATGCAATACTCGTGCCAAAGTATTTCATTTCTTCTTTCTCGTGATCATACGATACCCGATTAATATCACAGTTATCAATCATGTCCTTTACAATAGAAAACAGGGTAGTGAATCATACTTAGGAAATTCCAAAACAAATCCAACCTTTCTCGAAAAATTCATTCGAAGGAAACCATAAAACAGGACTGTAGACGCGCCCCGGTGGGGGCCTTACCCTACAGTTCGGACTCAATTGTCACGGTTCTAAATCTGAACCAAAGAGTCCAAATCCAGCAAATCGTTTTGGAAAACAGATTTTTGTAAAGAAGTGCCAAACATGGACTGCTTTGCCAGATACAGAGTCGCCACCTAAATATTTTTTTAATGGGGGAATTTAGGAAACCCTGACTCGTTTGCCTAAGGCCACGTGTTCGTCATCACCAAAGTTGCCTCGGCTCGGGAACTTGGGTACGATTGGGGAAGGTCAGCTATGAGCACCCCCTCTCGCCCAATCCGAAGATCGGCCTCTACTAACCATGATATCTCATTTTTGAAAACACATGCGTTCTTATTCCGATTAATTAGCTAGAATTACTATGTGATGCGCACAGCAAAACAAGTATAGACTAGATCGCCTAATTTGGAACAAAGCATTGCATATCCGTTTCGTTTAGGAAATGGTTTGAAATTTGCTACTCGCAAGTAGGCTAAAACACGGATTTCAACGAGTCGTTCCAACTGAAACAATCCAACTTTCACCCACAGGCATTCAAGCAGTTATATCACATAAGCAGCTAGCCTCATGGTAATCATGCTATTATGGCAACACTCACACGCATGCGGTATGCTAAAGCATAAAAGCTTACCTAGTACTCCAAGCCAAAACAGAAACTAGTTAGTAATCAAATGCATGATCCTAGTTCATGTTAAGATGGCTAATGCAACACATGCGAGATGTAACTACAATAGGCACGGCTATCCTAATATGGCATATGATAATGCTACATCTATCACGTATTCAATTTAGGATTGAAATACAAATGCAGTTAGTATGATGCGCCGAGCCCGGTGCATGCAAAACAAATGAATGTATGCAAACATGCTATCATAAGTATACTAATTGAAACATGCCCTAAACTAACCATGGAAAGCTAGTAAATAAGAGGGAAGAAAGACGTGGGGTTGGAAGACATACACACACTCACGGACACTTATTACACAATTGCCCTCGCTCGGAGGGTCCGAATAAATATTACAAAACAAATAAATAGTTAACTCGTCTAATTAATTAAATATGACATATCTTCTATTTAATTAACAAATTAAATGCAGAAAGAGGATGACCGCAGCCCCGCCTTGGAATGCTAGGATGATGCATGCTCGAACCGCCCCGCTCGGAAACCCGTGCCATGCCACTGTTGCCTCTGTTTACACTGCCCTGCTCCTTTGAAAATTTGCACAAGTCCCAAGGATGCTTCTCTGAACACTGGGGAGCATCACCAACCAAGTGGGAACACCACCGGCCGAAGGGAATGGTCATCGACCATTGGTTGAGCCACCGGCTAATTGTATTTGGTCGGTCGGCACTCCAAGTAGCCGCCGGCTATTTCTTCCTGCAGAATCCTGCAGTTGACAGCAGCAGAGGGCAAGCAGTGTATGGCATGGAATTTTCAAGCAAATGTGAGCATGGCCACACTTCCTATCATGCAATGGACTCAAGGGAGCATGACCCTCGACCCTCGGGCCATCAATTATGCATTTTGATGCATGATGGCCTAAGAGGCCAAGTTTGCCATTCAATGTAAAATTCGTGCAACAAAAGAGATGAATGCCAACACCCTATCATATTGAGATCAAGGGCGTCAGCGACCGAGGGTTGAGACGTGTTTCGTCACTTGGAGTACGAACACACCTCACCCCTCTTGCTTGGTTTGACACCCCAAACCAAACATAATGCAATGCAACATGAGCAATGTAACATATCATGCAAACACCATGGCAATATGACAAGTATGCAACACTACAATGCAACCTAGATAGGCAATTATGCAAAGTGATAGGCATGCAACAATGCACTAACTACAAGGATGCAACAACCATGCAATGTAATGAGCATACAACAAAATGCAAATGCATGACCCGTGGTCCTACACTATAGGTGGACAGACCTGAGCCTTGTCCATAACAGTGGCCAAAATGATGCAACAAGAGCACAAATCACATATGCAAGCATGCATGCCCCAAGGCCCATAACCTAAGGCATGAAAGAGGCAACTCTAAGCATCCATAAAAGAGACAAACATGGACATTAGACCAACAAAAATCAGAGCTATGGTATCTTAGAATAAGCCCCAAAACCCACATAAATGGCATCCCAAATGACTTAAACAAAGAGACATACACCAAAGCCCAAACATGGAGCATAAGACCACAACTCTTCAAGGCATTAAAAGGGTAACAAATGCAAGCATGTAGGCATAAAAGATGAACTGAAATGGCATGACAAATGATTCCAAATCACTGAAATAGACCAAATGAGGCATGCTAACGACTCACACACCCGAAGCCAACAAGCTAGAATACAAAGAGGCTATATAAAGCATGGCAAGCATGGCTCCAAAGACTCAAGACAGACCTTAAGCATGTTAAAACATGACCAAAAACTTCACAAAGCTAAGCCAAAGCATGCAAGCATGATGGTCCAAAGGTAAGATGTATTTCTAGGCAAAATGGAGGAATACAAGGCAAGTGTATTATGCATGCAAGGGGTCAACAAACCAACATGGGACAGAGGTAAAACATGCTAAATAAACACCAAATAACCTCTGAAATGAAGCCAAACAAAGCTAGGCATACATGCTACCCTTATCAGCCAAAACATAAGCAAATGAGACAATAAAGGGAGAGGGGTATCCCTCCCCTATGCAAGACTTCAAAACCCCTTCTTCACCACTGAAAATCCACTAGATTTCAGTGGTGAGAAGGTCAATACACAAAAGTCCCCAAAGCTTAACAAAGAGAGTACAAAAAGGGCCAAACAAGGCCTAAGAGGGGGAGGTTGACCCCCAACCCAAATGACCTTAATGAAAGATCTTAAGCATGTAAATACAAGACTTTTTTCAGTTATACACAAAGCTTAAATCAGTGTGCAAGATAGGTCAAAGACTAGTGCAAGATTGGGAAAAATAAAGCAAAAGTGTTACCCTTGAAGAACACTTCAAGAACAGCAAGTGCAGCCACCTTCTTTTGATCAAAACCAGCTCAAAACTTGAAGAACAAACCCTCAACACCTCCAAAGTCGAAATATGGTGTAATACTATGTGTTCTAGTGCAAAACTAAGAACAAACTACACTTTTAGGCCCTCAAACACACATAAATCAAGAGAGAGAGGGAGATATAGAGAGAGAGGGTGATATATATCAGAAATATATGTATTGAGGTCTGGTTTTGCTGAACCTCTCAAATGGAGAAGAGAGGTCTCCTTATATAGACAAGGTAAAGGCTTGAAGCTTCTTAGAGAAGCTAATAAAAGAAGGGTCAAAGGGGCCAAGCTTCCAAGAGAAGCTAACCCAAAGATTCAAGCTTCTTGAGGAAGCTAAGACAAAGGTCCAAGCTTCCTCAAGAAGCTTGAGCAAAGGGTGCAAAGCTTCTCCAAGAAGCTTGAGTAAAAGGGTACAAAACAGCCACACACGTGTATGGGGGCAAGGTCTGTGCACTCCAGCTGGCACAGCTGGCATGCACAATGCCTGAGAAAGGAAAAAGGTGGTATCAGCTAGAAAAGGAGACAATCGGCCAAATAAATGGTCGGCCGGCTAATTATTCTTGTCGGCCTGCTACTTTTTTGGCCGGCCGACTAAATTGATGGCCGGTAGGTGCTTCCAAGGCCAAAAAGTGGTCGGTGGGTATCCAGATTGAAGCCCCAGAAGTTAGCTTTCCAATGGCGCAAACCTTGCATTAAAATTCCTCCTGTACAAAAAGTTATGCCCGTTTTGGTGAAGCCGCGCAGATTCGATCCAACCGGATTGATGCCCTACTTCAACCAATCATATCCCCCCCACCCGGACTTGGCTTTAGGAGATTCTTGAGTGCAAAATGAAGTCCCGGAAGTAAGCTTTCTAATGGTGGTGGCCTCATAGCTAAAATCCAAGTATGCAGATGAATAAGCCCGATTCAGCGAGGGCTGTTTGACTCTCTTCTACCCGGATTCATGCCGAACTTCTCCCAAACTAGTTTTCTTCTCTCTCCTTTCCCCTTTTCTTTCAACTCCAAACCCCTAAACAAAGTGTTTTGAAAGATTTTTCAAAGATTTCATCTCTCTTTCATTCATCTCCACTTTGTCCTTGCTCCGTTTATCGAAAAGTGCATCATTTGACAAAATGTGAGCCTCGGAACATTATAGAAACTTTATTTCAAAAATGTTTTGAAAGAGAGGGTTTTAAGGTCTAAAAACCATCCAAAATAACTTTGGTGCAAAATGGGGTGTAAAGTTGAGATTTGTCTCTTTCCTTGCTAAAGAAACTGAACCTTTGCCCTGCACACCTTTCTCCACCAAGTAAACCATCAGTAACGCCCAAGTCTTGAGGGCGGTCAAAAATGGGGTGTCTACAAAGACCCATGTAAACGTAGGCTATACAAGCACTACTATTGCCATTTCACAGAAATTTCGTCTGTGGGATCAGCACCCATGTACACGCGCGATTTTTGGAACTTCCACCATGGACGCTTTGGCCAACTTATTTCAATTTACAACATTCAATTATCGAATTCACCAATTTTTCTCAAAATGATACACATTTCCAAAGTATAAATATGAAACAATGCTCAATGAAAATGAATGAGAAAATAAAAATTCTCCTAATCCTCATGCAATTTCTATAACAATCATAGTTATCCTCTATCGATAACCCAAAACAGATATCTCTAAGTATACATTATTATCATTTCCAAGATGTGAGCGATATAACATATCCAACTCCACCATCATCATCAATATCCTTCATCACCATCATCAAGACGTGAGTGATATTACAAAACCAACATCATTCTTCAATATTTTTCCAACACATGTCAAACCCATGGTTTTAGAGCAAAACCTCGTTTTCTTTCAAAATCATTTTTGAGTAGAGAAAGATATCATTTCAATTACATAAAACCCAACATCATTTCCATTATCTTTACAAGATCAACATTTGATATTTCTAGGGCAAAATCCCCTTTTTTCTTTACAAATCATTTCCAAAGGTGAAAACCCATCACTTCATCATAGATCAACAATAAACACCTTTCTACAAGCATTTCCAACAAACCATTTGAAAATCCCACTTTTTGATTTCCAAGTAAAATCCTAGATTTGTCCAAAATCTCCAAAAATCACAATATTGTTTTAGAAATAACGAATAGCTAAGTTAAAATTCATGAGAGGGTGCGGAGAATCCCTACCTCAAACTTAGAAGATGAAGAGGGAAGAAAACCCAAAAAGTTAACGGAGACGAAACGACGATTTGCTCCAATCAAAACGAAGCCCTCGATAAGCTCTACACGTAATCTCAAAGGAGCTAGGTGAGAAGATGCTTCCAAGTGAGTAGATCTGAAGATCTTTGAGCGAAAAAGTGAGTTTAGAGAGAGAAAAGAGGGACTCACGGATTAGAGAGGGAAAAGAGAAGAAAAAGTGAAGAAAAGGGTAAGTGAGGGCCCTATTTATAGTGCTAGGTTAAAGTGGAATAAGGTCCCAAAAGATCAATTCAAAATCCCCAAGAAGTAAGGCCCAAAACCGAACTAAAATCTGAAAAAAACTCACAGGGGTCGACCCTTGTGTAGGTGGTGTCGACCCTTCAGGAAGAAATGACAATGCTAGTAGCGGACAAGGTGTCGACCCTTGGACTAGAGGTATCGACACTAAATTTCAGCAACCAAACCCAAATTTTGCTATATGCAAGGTCGAGCCTTCCCAAACAGGTGTCGACCCTTGAGGCCAACAACAAAAGACAAGTGTCAACACCCCCAAGGCTGGTGTCAACCCTAAATTTCAGTAGCTATTCCAATAACATAGCAGCAAGATGGTGTCGACCCTTCCAATACTGAGCTTAATGAAACAAAGATAAGAAGGCAGTGTTGACCCCAACAAGGGCGATGTTGACCCCCGAAGCCAAAACCAAATATGAAGAGAAAAGAACGACTATCATGAATATGGTTTCCCAGATTCAAAAACAATAAATGGATCGGGTCTAAGCCCGGATTGCTATAATCCCCTTTTCTTTTAAAATCAATTTTAGGAAAAGATTTCCATCATTTGAACATAACTCATCCACAACCATATTCCCACAACCATTTTCAAGAGTCAATTTGGAAAACCCCTCTTTTGATTTCATACCAAACTCTAGGTTTTACCAAAAAATTCCAAATAAATTACCTTTTTCGAAGAGCAAATAACCAAGTTAAAAATCATATAAAAGAGTCAAAGAAATCCCTACCTCAAAGTAGAAGACATGAAGAAACGATAAGTAGAACTTGACGGTGTCAGAAACACTAGATGCTTCAATTAAAATGAAGCTCTCAACATGCTCAACATTTTTTCTCCAAAGGACTAGGGTTAGAAAACTCATGAATTGAGAGTATTTGGTGCAAGAGTTCAAGAACTAGAGAGAAAAAGTAGAACTAGGGTTTTGGAATGTTTAGAGAGAGAAAGAGATGAAAAAGTAACTAAAAATGGCTTACTTTCGGAATGATATATGCACAGACTACTCGAATGCAAGAATGGTCGCTCGAGCGACTGACACAATAAGTGATACAGCTCGAGTGACCAAAACCACCATTCGAGCACACAATGACCTCCTCCTAGTTGTTCAGACCTGTAAAAGATCGCTCGAACGTAAGAAAGACCGCTCGAGCGAAGATATCAAGCTCTCAGTAGTTTTGCAGACTGTAAAAGACTGCTCGAGCGCAGGAATGGTCGCTCGAGTGAATAAGCAAAATTTTGGGCAACAACTCTTTGAAAAACTAACTCTCCAACTTGTTTCAAATACAATCAAAACTCCTAATAGCCAAACCCAACAAACAACAAGATGTAAATGAGCTGAACAATAGTTAAATACACGGGTTCTTGGATCCAAAAGCAATTAAAAGGGTTAGGTTGAAACCAAAATCGTTATAAAATTTTTCCTCAGAAGAATATATATATGTCGTGTAGATTGAATGAGTGTATTGTGAAGTTAATGTGTAGAACAAATTTGAATCACATATTAAAAATTTTGGACTTGATCCTCATTGTAAATATTTATATTAATTGTATTATGGTATATTGTAATCAATCAGACAAAAAATGTAGGCAAGAAAACAAAATTCTTTACAACAAGAAAAAGCTTAGAAATACTTAAACCTATCATATAACTAGATACAACCCTCTCAAATGAGGTGTATCACACCTTTTTATGGATCACACCCCGTATGAAAAGGTTGTTTTCAATTCTTTGATATGTTTCAATACAAGAAAACTAGTAAAATAATGTCATAACTATGAATAAATAATTGTTGGTGAAACCTTGCACCATTGGTCCCAATTGATAAAAAAAAAAAAAAAAAAATCGTTGAAATTACTTGTACCATGCCAAATTTTGCTTTTAACGATGATAACATACAATTGCTAATAGTAAACAAAACTGAAGTGCTGTTAAATAACAAAGATAATAAATGTTAAAGCATCCAACTCAAAACTAATTGGCGGCACTTGCATTATATTAATCAAGTTTGGGTGACTTAGATTGGCGATGTGAGTTTAAGTCTAACACTCCCCCTTACGGGTTGCCCGATAGGGCGTGGACGTGATTGAGAGATCCGATTGAGAGATGGACCATTCGGACCACATGATGTAAGAGGTCACGCAAGATCAATTTTGATACCAAATTAAAGCATCCAACTCAAAATCAATTGGCAATGAGTGGAGAGACTTTTGCATTATATTAACCAAACTTGGGTGACTTGGATTAGAGATGTGAATTTAAGCATTGCCCTTGTAACTTCTGAAATTAAAAATAAATAAAAAAGTAAAAACTGTTATTAAGAAGAAAAAAAATGGTGTTTTTCACCAGCTAACAATAAAATCAATGCAGTTGCCATTGGTATTTTTCTACCATCACTATTTGTGATAACGAGTAGGTGACTCGTGCGATGCACATAATTTATTTTTAAAATTAAAAAAAGTAATTTTCAGTCTTAATACTTTATGTGTAAAAATTTTTAATAATTGAAAGTCAAGTACAAACAGATTTGCTGTTACAACTCATGATGTATTATATTATGATATGTGTGATAAAAGAATAATATTAACTTTAATTTAAAATAAAAGTTTAATTTAAATTATTTATTTTAATAATCTTAGCATTGTCACTCTATAAAAGTGTTAGTTGAATACTTATATATAATAAATTTACTTAAATTATCTGTTTATTTTGATAATTTTAATTCTATTGTGCTATAAAAGTGTAATTATCATATAATGATTTTATATTATATATATTAAATTATAAAATAATAAAATAAACACTCATTTGGATTTTAAAAATAATAGTTAAATTAGAAATAGAATTAGTAATATAAAACTAAAAGTGATTCTAATTATTTATTTTTATTTTTATTTTTATTTTTATATTTATTTAGAAAATAAAAATATGTAGAAATAGAACTACACAAAATTTATTTAAAAGATTAAATATAAATATGTTGTGATGGAATTAAAAAGAAAATACATAAATTAATTATGTAGAGTATTGATTTTTTTCTTTAATATTCTTTTTTCGTACATATTGTATATAGGTATATAAAATTTAAATTAAATATAAATGTTTTGTAATAAATAATTTCATGTTAAATAAAAAATTAAATATAAATTAATATTAAGACATCAATAAGATAGACAAAAAATAAAAAAATATGAAAGAAATTAATTTGATCAATGTGATGAATATAATTAAACACATTTTGTCTTATTTATTTATTTGTATATCAAGATAATTTTTTTTTTTCAAATATCATAATAATTAAATTAAAATATCAATTATATAAAAGAAAATCTGACAACGACAAAATTGAATACACAATGAAAAATATATGAAAAATAAGTTTTTCTCAAATAGAGTTCATATAAAATTGATTATTATAATTGAAATTGAGTATAAAACTTTATATGTAAATAGAAAATGATGCTGATGTGACCTTTTTAGAAAAAAAAAAAAGTAAGCCTTTAGAATGTGTCATATAGATATTAGCATTACACCCGTGCTATGCACTACATCATACAAATAATTAAAAAAAAATTAAAATATAGAGATAAAAGAGATTTAAAATCAATTTTTTTAAAAATTATTTTCATAATATTTACAATTTGTAACGCCCCATTTTTTATTTCATAGATAACATTACCAAAAACCCTTATTATAATACAATTTTAGAGATAACGAACAAAAGTTAGAATATATCAACATGGATAAATAAATGAAAATTCACTCATTCATATACGTAATGAATGCAACATGTGACATAATTAAATAAATTGTCCGCAGGTTTACATCATTATATAAACAAAAAAGGGTTCAACCCTTTTACAACAATGGCATTCCACCATAAGATATAAGGTCTCATGGCAAACAGATAAAGAAGATCCTCGATCTTGAAAACACATCTCGTCATTCACCTGAAAAAAGATTAGCAACATGTGATAAACATAAAGTCCAGTAGGGATCTCAACATGATCCTAAACAATAACAATTGTAATAATCAAAAATATTTTTTAAATAGCCAGTGAATAAATTAATTGAGTAATATTTGGATTGGAGGGTTGTGTAAAGTTATGTACGAAAATTGTTCAATTTTGTAATAATTTTTTTTAAAAAAATATAATTTTTGATCTCAAAATTATAATTTTTTTTATTATGATGTTTTATAAGAGTCTAGCATGTTGGACAAAAATTTCAGAAATTAATTGATGAGTATTTATTTTATAAAAAAAAAATTATGAACTGATTGGTGTTCAATTTAATTTATAGCGGAATTTGAAATTGAGTTTTGGGTGTTTGGATCATGTTTGGCCTATGGGTGGAACCCATGACTTAGATTTAATTTAATTTGAATTTGTTTATGATTCATGTTTAACTGTTTGGTCCTTTTTTAATTATGTGATTGGTAATAACCACCTTGAGAGTTGTAATTATTTATTATATAGGATTATAATAAATATTTGATAGTTGATTTTATGATGTGTACCATATGGTGAAAAATTATATATTTTATAAAGAATGAAATTAGGTATATTTTTAGTAGTGAGCAAAATATTATATTTTGTAATGTATAAAAATATTATATTTTTATGGTGAGAAAAAATTATATCATTTTATAAATTATGTAACAAAATTTTAGAGATGTTATGGTCATATATTTTGTATTAATTTATATGATTAATTTATATGATGTTAAGTTGGTGAGCTTCCATAGGGAAGTGAACCCACGTGGGGTTGTCCCCACGCTCATTTTCTTTTCCCCATCAGACTTTTCCTTTCTCTTCCTTTCTTTTCCACTTTCTTTTCTTTTGCTTTCTTTTGTGCAGAGCGCTCTCTCTCTCTCTCTCTCTCTCTCTCTCTCTTGGCCACTATTGTTGGCTTTGCATTTGAGCTTCAAATGGGAGTCCTTAGAGTGGGATTTTGCAAAAATTTTATAAATGAAAGTTGGAGAGCTCGTCGTGATCTTCGCAATGGTGTTCTTGGATTCATGATCGGGTGATGTTTTCATTTTCGAATTGCTTTTCTTCATATTTGAGGTAGCGACTTTCTTCATATTCTTACATTAAAGCTATGTTAGGGTTATTTTGAGAAAATATGTTATTATAAGAGGTATTGCATATATATATATATATATATTAGATTTTTGTTTGGTAATTTTTGAAAGAAAAATTAGGTTGAAGTGTTAAGAATATTGTTATTTTGAAATTGATTTGGAAAAATCATCTTGTGTTGGAAATACTTGTTAAAAATCCAAAAATAAAATAAAATAAATAGTTGTATGAGTTGTATCTACCTCATATTATGGTTAGATAATTTATTTTGGAAAAATAATGCTGAAATATTTATTTCATCTTTGAGTTTTGGAATTTATTTTTGAGAAGAAAAATAAATTGATATTGATGAATATGGTGTGAATTGTTAAGTTAAGATTATAGAATGATTTTGGGATTTAAGACTCTAAAAGTGTGATATTCATGATGTTTTGTAAATGTTAATTTATTAATTTTAGAAAAGTTGTGAAATTGTGGTTTGTAGAGATTTGGGAAAATTGGTTAGGCATGAAATGTGGGAGTATTTTAAGTGATGAGTCATGTGAATTTATGTTTGGTGTTATTAATTTGGAAGATGGTGAACTTAATGGATTTACTAATTTGATGAATTAAATTAGTTTGGTTAATATTTAAAATACTTCGTAATTAAAGGGGTGTTATTGGGTTTAAACTCCTAACTTTTAATATTATGAGATTAAAAGTGATAATGTTGACCAAGAATGAGATTTGGGGAAATAAGCAAGATTAAGTTGATGTGATATGGTATTTGGTCCATAATTTTACTAGTTGAGTTATGTTATCATAATAATACCTAAAATTCATATATGAGATATTCGAATTGTTTTGGCGGATTTTGACAATAAAAGAAAAGAATATGATTTTAGCTCGTTTGGAGCAAATGGATGAATTGGATTAAAACAAGAATGAGTTATCAAAACTTTTATTTATTTGTTTATTTATTTTTCTTGGTTTAATTTGATTCGGTTGATGTTGATAATCGGAAAGTGAACACTCACGTTATATTTTATATTTATAGTCAAGAGAAGATTTTGATATAATTGATTAGATATTAAAATATTCACTTATGCTTATTGAGAATTATGATTGAACTTCAACATCTCGAGATTTTACTTGCATGAGAAAAATGAGAATTTGATTCTATTTAATGTTTGGAATGGGGATGGGTTTTGAAAAGATTGTAATTACATTTCATTGATAAAGTATGTGAGTTAGAAATCGATGAAAACTTGAACCCACTTTGGTGTCATGTGTTACTGCTATTGATGAACCTATTGCTTAGAAGTTTTAGTTTTGATAATTGGTAGGGGATTGCCATGTTGGTATTTAAATGAGGAGATTTTTGGAAAGGTAAGAAAATGTTTGACTTTGGAAGTTTGTTTTATATAAGGAATATTGTTGAATTGTCTTGAAAAGACTAAGTTAGAAGTTGTTGATTTACATGTGGTAAATACATGAACATTGGCATTGTTATGTTATCTCTTGGAATTGTATCATGATATTACATTGATAGAGATATGGAAATTGATCACAATGGAGAATTGTGTGGAGGAAATTGGAAATGGAATCATATGAAGGATTGTACATTTTGCATTATCATTTTATCGAACCACTATTGAAATTGATTTTTAATCTTGCATTGGAAGGTTATGGTTTTAAAAGAGAAATTGTTTTATGAAACAAGATCTATTGTTTTGTTTTTGGTAAATACGTTGGTAAGTCCGGAGAGGGGGTGTGGTTGGTATTGGTTAAGTTGGCCTAAGTGTCCATGGTGAAAGACCAGAAACCCGCACGGATATGTGTCGGGCCTTCTGGTTAATACCGGTAAAAATGACAATTTGGTAATACTTATATAGTCTACTTGCCGACACCAGCCTCGGGATTACCTGAGTCATATTTACCACATTGGAATTTATTGATATTGTTGGATTAATGTGTTTTCAAATTGGCATTGTGCATAAGATTTTCAAAAGATGAGAAAGATGAGAAAAATATTTTGAGCATGACATGGCATATGCATTCATCTCATAAGACTATATAAAATGTATTTGATGCTTTGTTAGATGTCATTATGAATTGTTTAATTATTTGATTCAATTGACAATGAGGTAATTGAATAAATTAAAAAGGATGTCTTGTTGCCATTAAAACATGTTTATTTATTTAAGTTAACTAGTTATGGTTAATTAAATAAATGGGATTTAAGAGATGATGTAATAGAATCGTATAGTTTTTGACATGGTATGATATGATTATCTTTGTACCCGCATATCTCTTAATGTTTTAATATGAGATTGTTTGGTGAGCTAGTGGTTGCTCACCCCCTGCCTGTACGTGTGTACAGGGAATGCTTTTCAGATTTGAAGGTCAAACAATGAGTTTTACCATTTCATAAGTGTAATGTAGTGATGGATTGTACTACTTCATTTGTTTGATTGGCTAAGTGCTATCTTTTTTTGTAAAGAGTAGTGTCCTCTCTTTTATTGTAAGCTTCAGGGCATTTCTTTTATTCATATGTAAGGGAACTTGTATATTTAAGTATTCATCATTTCATCCGAGGATGAATTGTCTATTGTAAATGAACTTAATTAATGAATTTTGGTAATGTTATCCGAGTAATAAAATACGGGGCGTGACAACAACTTACAGATAGCTATGATCATGAATGATCCAATTCATACTATGTAAATAATGTGACGGTTTGTACTAAATTATATTTACATAAGTATACTTTTCCCAAAATCATTAAATTCGTTCAACAATTTAGATAGTTCACATTTCATTTCCTTCTTGTTTTCCATTTCAACAATATCACATAACAACTGTTTTGTTTTTGAAATACATTAACAAAAGTTCTGATTTCCTCTTTTTACTTACAAATTCAATACGTAACCTACATCCATTTCCAACATGTTCATCACCTTTTCGGGCCTTAAGTCCAAAGTTAAAAGGATACTTTCAACAGTTTGTTTGATATAATACTTAAACAAAACGTATGAAGCTTAACAAAGTCATAGGATGAATGCATATGCATGCCATTTACCAAATATTATAATTTCTCTTTCAAAAACAATGCAATGTCTTAGTTATATATATATATATATATATCAATTCATAAAACATTGCTTTTTAAATCAAAAAACAGGACAGTAAATACAAAACACTGAAAATCTCTAGATACGTGTCTACCAGTAGGCTATACAAGCACTACCTAAGTCATTTTACCGGTACTAACTGGAAGGAACGACACCTAATCGCGTGGGTTTCTGGACTTTCACTAAGGACACACAGGCCAACAATATAAACTACAACCACACCCCCTAACCAGTTTCACAAGGTATACACCTTTTTTTCTCAAAACAATATATATTTGAAATGTTTAAGTATGAAACAATGCTCAATGCAAGATGTATGAGTGATTAGTTTCAATTAACCTAATCCTCATGTAATTTCTACAACAATCAAAGTTATCCTCCACTGATAGCCCAAAACATAAATCTCTACTCAATAGATAAAATTTCCAACAACAGATATAATCTTATAAATTTCAAAATGGAAGTGATAATATATCTAACTCCACTCTCATCATTAACAGATACGTTCATCTTGTAACGTCCAGACTTTTATTACCAGGACAATTGTGATAGAAACCCCCATACATACATAACCCCCACAACCCACTCTCATCCTAACCACTCATAATGTGGGGCCCACACATATATGAGTGGACTGCCCACACACATCAAAGGCCAAGATCAAATTTGGGGTCATGAAATCCTCAAAAAAGGGGGTTCCAAACATTTCTCTTACCAGAATCCATTATCGAATGCAATACCAAATCCTTTGTATTATTACTAGTTTCAATAATATCATACACATGCCAATGCAAACAGTAAATAAACAACACATTCTCTCTCAAAAGTGATGATGACATATACATAAAATCCAATACAATGCTCTTAGGCTTACATTGAATAACAATACATAGAAAGAGATTTACCCTTATACAGTACATGGCCTTCAGCCAACAAATAAAAGGCTCCGTGGCCAAACATAACAAAAGACTTCAAGTCCCAAACAATCTTCCAGCCTTGTACCTAAAAAAGTTGTCAATATGTGGGATGAGTACTAAGCCCAGTAGAGATCCCAAAGATCCTAACCAATCATAACATATACCTATAAATGATCATGCATGCACCACAATATACCATATAAGTAATGTGACTGTTAATATTCAAAAGTATACTTGTATAAATATGTTTTTCCCAAAAACATCCTCTTGACACAACACAGTATAAAACCCTTTTTCTCTTTCTAACTCTTGTTTTACTTCCAAAAACATTTCACAAATCCTGTTTCCTTTTAGTAAAAATCTTCAACGTTGACATAAAAGATTTTCATTTAAACATCTCAATACATTACATGCACCTACATATCAATACACCTACTACACATCCTGGGCCATAGGCCAAGGGTAAGGGACAACATACTCGGAAAATCGAGAAACACATATATCCAAAAATAAATAACTAAAAGTAATGCATACTACCAAGTTCATCTCCACTGGCATAAAACACAGATAGCAGATTCTATAACACAAATAACACATAAACACTTTACTGGCCTCACCCGACGAGGAACGACCCCAAAGTCATACTTTTTTGGGTGCAAACCGGAAGGGAGAAGAACTTTCTCTAGGCGCCACACTTTTCCGGCTCAAATATAGTGAGAAACGGACCTCAGTTCACACTTTACCGAGAGCAAACTGGTAGGGAGAGGAAACCTCTGTCAAGGCACCGCACTTTGTCAGCTTAGATAAGGTGGGAAATGGACCCCCATACACAAAAACAATAATAACAAAATACGCTAAACTACGTAAATGAATACACGAGTACAATACATACACTTAGTCCAATTACTATGACCACGACTATTACCAGTTAAATACATTAACTCATTTCTTTTAAAATGTGCTCCACGCACCACTATTCAACAACAGGTTTTCCTATATTCTGAAACATTCCCGAAATACAATATGAGTTATTAGTCATCAAACCATAACTATCCAACGACAATCTCCCACATAAATCACGACACCAAAAAAATGGAATTGTCTATTCACAATGTCCTCTAACAAAGATTACCACATAATCTAACATGCAAATCCTACACATGGCATCTACTAATCAACAAACAATACCATCCTCCACCGACGGCCAAGGACAAAACTCTAGGACACCAATCATTCAACAACAACACTAACTATACATAAACCAAATTCCAGCTCTCTAGTTTATGAAAGAATAAACCAAATATCTATTTATTTTGAAAACCAATTCTCAAACCTCCAATTCCCCAACATGCTCAACTCATCAGTATCCATTTAATTATTTACCAAAAATTCCCAATTTAGTTATATTCAATATAACCCAATACTACATTACACAAATCATATTATCTTTTCTCAATTTCTTGGTTAGAAGCCCGGACTTCCGAACCCTATGTTCTAAGCATCATCAACAATAGCTAATCAACCACCAATTCCAATCCATAACTCATAAACTCAAACCCAAACAACCCATATGATTTTTAACAAAATCAACTATAGAACTATGTTTTTAAATGCCATAAAAATTATCATAGGTCTATCTATAGTGAGGTATTGAAAAGAAACTCTAGAATCCCTACATCTTGAAGCGAAGATGTGAAAAGCCGAAAATCCACTAGCGACGAAAACACGATCTGCTTAGATTAAAATGAAGCCCTCGCGACCTTCTACATTTTGGAATATGGAACTAGGGGTAAAAGATCACTCAAAATAGATGAAACCCAAGATTGAAAGCTTTAAGGGTTTGAAAATGGCGGAGGGAGAGAGAGAGAGAGAGAGAGTGGAGAGAAACAGAACCAGAAAAAGTCATATTTTCCACGCACTGACATCTTCAATAGACTCACCATCATGGGTGCATGAAAAGACCGCGGGCGCGGTCAGCCACAAACACTGGTCGCGGGCGCGACCTAGTGTATCGTGGCCTAGCTTATGCCCCATCATGGGCCACACACTTTTCCCCAGCCAACAGACCTAAAGCACTCATTTTGCCGCGGCCTATTGCTACCCATCGCAAGTGGGACCTCCAGACCAACCTATCGTGGCTGCGAACACCATAGTTGCGGGCATGACCTGTCCAAAATAGAAAGTCTGGGTTGTTGTTCCACAGGTAATTCAAGACACCCCAAAGCCCTAAACCACACCAACAAGGCCAAAGCCACCTGGGACAACCTTATGTCCCAACCCGAAAGAATAAAATGGATCAGCCCCAAACCGGGGCCACTACATATCTTATCTTTTCAAACTCAACATCTTTCTTTTTTCTTTCATAAATCAAACATCAGTGATTTTCCAATAAAACATCCTTTACTTTCAAAATCCCATTTAAGGAAGGAATTTTTAACATTTCAATACAACTTAACAATATTCACACTCCCACAGCCTTTCTCAAGAATCCATTTGAAAAAACCCCTCGTTTACATTTCAAAATCATGCCCTAAATCAAAACCCAAAATCCCGAAATCACTACACTTTTTAAAGAACAAATAACCAAGCTAAGAATTATACAAAAGGTTGAAGAAATCACTACATCAAGTTTAGAAGAAGAGGAAAGCAAGAGTAGAAGTTTGACGGAGATGGAAACAAAATCTTCCCCGATTAAAACAAAGCTTTCAACGAGCTCTACCCTTTTCTCCAAGGAACTATGGTGGAGAAATCAATGGATTTGGGTGTATTTGAGGTGTTTAGGCAAGAATTAGAGAGAGAGAGAGAGAGTAAAGAAATTAGGTTTAGAAATGTTTTAGAGAGAGAGGAATGAAAAAGTGACTAAAAAATATCTTTCTCCAATCTGATATACGCAGAGACCGCTCGAGCGACCAAACTACCGCTCGAGCGCACAATGACCCCCTCCTAGAAGTTTTGCAAACTGCAGAAGACTGCTTGAGCGTAGAAAGAACCGCTTGAGTGAAGATCACCCTACTCCTAGAAGTTTTGTAAACTTATAAAAATGTTGGGAGATCTCAAAGACTGTTCGAATGACCAAACCACCGCTCGAGCGAACAAGAAAAGAAATAGACATCAATTCTGTAGAAAAACTAAATTCAAACCTATTTCAAACACAACCAACAACTCCAAACAACCAAACTCAACTAACAACAAGATTAACAAGGCATAAACAACAATTAAAGATACAGAATCATAGATCTACGAACATGAAAAGGGTCGGGTATAAACCGAAATCACTATAATCTCCCCCCTTAAGAAATTTCGTCCCTGAAATTTAAATCAAACCTCAAACATACATAATTCCAATTGCAATATTAACTTCTGTTAGAAACAGTGGTAAGACATAGCCATTCAACCCATATACACTACAATTTTAAATTTCCAAACATTATAACATTCATATATTGCAACGTAATGAAATTGAAGTACAAAACTCAAACACCAGCAAACAGGTTCAGATACTTCTCACGGACTTCAACCTCACGTTCCCAAGTTGCTTCCTCGACTCTGTGGTGTCGCCACAACACCTTAACCAATGGAATAGTCTTACCTCGTAAAACTTGATCCCGTGTGTCTAAAATTTGAACCAGACTCTCCGTCCAATCCAACACGTGTGAAGGATCAAGGTCATACTTCCAGAGCATACAAATATGAAACATGTCATAAATCCCAAAAAGTTAGGGCTGCATGGCCAAATGATAAGCTACCTCCCCAATTCGCTCTAGAATCTCAACAGGTCAAATAAATCTAGGAGACAACTTCACACTCTTCCAAAATCTCATCAAACCCCGCATCGGCAAGATCTTAAGAAATACATGATTCTCCACCTAAAAAGACAAAGGCCTCCTTCTACGGTCAGTATAGCTTTTCTCACGACTCTGAGCTGAAACCAACCTCTTACGAATAAGCACAACCTTCTTTGTCATTTCCTGGACTAATTCCTAACATAACATAGATGCATCACCCAACTCGGTCCAACACACAGGAGATCTATAAGGTTGACCATATAAGGCCACAAAAGGTGCCATACTAATACTTGCCTGAAAGCTATTATTATAGGCAAATTTCACCAAAGGCAAATGCCTCTCCCACAACCCATTGAAATAAAAAAAGCAAGCCTGAAGCTTGTCCTCTAAAATTTGAATGGTGTGCTCGGACTACCCGTCAGTTTGAGGATGATAGGCGGTGCTAAACGTCAATTTAGTGCCCAAGGCACCCTGTAGGCTATGCCACAACTAAGCCGTAAAATGTGGATCCCTATCCGAGACAATAGTCACTGGGACCCCGTGAAGTCGCACTATATCTCTAACATACAAATTGGCAATGTAGTCTACTGAGTCACTAGTACGCATAGGTATAAAGTGTGCGGATTTGGTTAGCCAGTCGACTACTACCCATACGGTATCATTATCCCTATTGAGTCCTCGGAAGACCCACAACAAAATTCATCGTGTCATGCTCCCACTTCTACTCGGCTATAGGTAAAGATTTTAACAAACCCGTTGGTCGCTGATGCTCGGCCTTTACTTGTTGACAAGTAAGGCACTTCGAAACAAGCAAGGCTACATCTCTCTTCATCTCCCTCCACCAAAACTGGCGACTAAGGTCGTGATACATTTTTGTGCCTCTCGAGTGTATTGTAAGGCGTGAATGGTGAAACTCTTAAAGTACCTCCTCTTTACAAGATTTTGGCACATAAAGACAGTCTAGATATCTTACACTCGAATCTGAAGGAACGTTCAAACCCTTTTCCACCTTTCCACTGGAGATGTTATCTTGGATAGCCTCTACTTCTTGGTCACCTTGTTGTGCCTCTATAACTCGACTAATCAAGGTAGGTTGTGTAACTACAGTAAATAGAGTGGCCAACTCAACGGACTCACCCAAGTGCAAATCAAACTCACTGATAGCACCCAACATCTCCCACTTCTAGATAGCGATACTCGATATATTGCTCATAAATTTCCTATTCACAGCATCGGCCACTACATTGGCCTTCCCTGGATGATAGTGTAACTCAAAATCATAATCTTTCATGAACTCCATCCATCTTCACTACTTCAAATTCAATTTCTTTTATGAGAATAAATATTTCAAACTCTTGTGATCGGAAAACATTTCAAATCTCTCACCGTACGGGTAATGCCTCCAGATTTTTAACGCAAAAATCATCGCTGCTAACTCTAAGTCATGAATAGGATAGTTTCTCTCATGTGTTTTCAACTGTCGTGAACCATATGCTACCACTTTCTCTTCCTATATCAATACACAACCCAAACTTTCCCAAGACGCGTTACAATAAACTGAGTAACCTAAACCCCTATTTGGAATAATCAAAATTGGTGTAGTGGTGAGTCTGACCTTAAGCTATTGAAATGACTTTTCGCAAGCTTCACTCCACACAAATCTAACCCCTTTCCTCGTCAATCTAGTCAATGGTGAGGGCAATCTAGAGAAATCTTTCAAAAAACATTGGTAGTACTCGGCTAAGCCTAAGAAATTCTGAATCTCAAAGGCGTTTTTAGGTTGTTCCTAATCCTGTACTGCGTCTATTTTAGATTAATCTACCGTCACTCCTTCCCCGGACACTACATGGCCTAGGAACTTAACTTTATTGAGCCAAAACTCACATTTCCCGAACTTAGCATATAATTGGTATGCTCTAAGCAACTCAAGTACAATCCGCAAGTGTTCCTCATGTTCCTCCTCAGAGGGTGAGCAGACTAAGATGTCGTCAATGAAGACAACTACGAATCGATCTAAGAACTCACGAAGGACTAGATTCATCAAGTCCATAAATGAAGCTGGTGCATTGGTTAGCCTAAACAACATCATTTAGAACTCGTAATGGCCATACCATGTATGGAATGTCGTTTTTTAAATATCCTCCTATTTCACCCTCAACTAGTGATACCACGATCTCAAATCAATCTTCGAAAAACAATGCAACCCTTTCAACTGGTCAAATATATCATCTATTCACGGTAATATGTACTTCTTCTTAACAGTTACCCGATTCAACTTTCAGTAATCGATGCATAGTTGCAATGTGCCATCTTTCTTCTTGGCAAAGAGAGCCAGTGCTCCCCAAGGCAATGTACTAAGGTGAATAAAGCCCTTGTCTAAAAGCTCTTGGAGTTGAATCTTCAACTTGTGTAATTCGGTGGGTGCAAATCTATACGGTGCCATGGAATTGGTGCTATGCTGGGCACCAAGTCAATGGAGAATTCAATCTCCTGGTGGAGTGGTAAACTGGTAAGATCTTTAGGGAAAACATCTGGGTATTCACAAACTACCCTCACAAGTTATCTCGGACCATGTTACTCTCATTACCTAAGAAGGTTGCAAGGAGAAAATTAAGCTCGCCCTGACCATGTGAATCATACAATGGTGACAAAAATCTATTAGCTTGATCCCCCATAAAATAAAACAATCACCACTCGAGGTGCACACGGTAACTCTCCTATGGTGACAATCTATGATGGCACGGTATGAAGACAACCAATCCATGCCCAGGATGACATCGAAACCCAACATGTCTAATAAAACAAAATCAAAAGGAAGTCGGCGACCCGCAACCTCAATCTCACAATCGCGACATCCTCGGACAACCTCGCCTCCAATTGGTGACTCTACCCTGAGTAGAGACGCTAACTGAACCACTTCTAACCTCAAAACCGATGCAAATACAGACGAAATACGGGAATGAGATGTACCAGTATCAATCAACACATTAGCAATGGAGTTACACAACAAGAAGTTACCTCTCACAACAGAAAGTATAATGCTCTAGCATAGTAACAACATACACAAGCCCTGAAAGCCTCTGATCAACCTGCTCAACCCTAGGAGCATAAGTCTGGTACACAGATTGAACCAAAAAGGCTTCCTGATTGGCCCTCGAGGCCTGTGCTGACTATGCTGGGTGATGACTCTGCATCTGCCTCAAACCCAACGCACCAGATGTGCCACCAGATTGAGGGAAAAACCTTCTCAAGTGACCAATCTGCCCACATTGATAATAAGTAGGTAGCTAACCTTTTCCCTGACTCTGGCTCTGAGGATGAGCCAAAGACTGCACTGGTTGTTGCCCTCTTCCTCATTTTTGTGGGTATGTCGGTGTTTTGTGGGTATGTCGGTGCTTTATGACCCAGCTGACCACATGTGAAGCATGTGAACGCACCCTAATTGCCTCTCCCCAAACCGAAACTTGGCACGGAAAAGGTGGACCTCGATTGTGAAGCCTGGGACTATTGCGGGGGGAACCTCTTTGCCATTTGTTGACCTATGCATCTCCTTAAACATCCTGGCTCCTCTGCTTGGAGCCCCTCATCCGCTCATTCTCAGTCTGAATTATGGTCTCTAAATGTGCCCTCGCCTCCACTAGTGACCGTAGTCCCTAATCATAGACCCGACTACTTTGAAAAGGAGCTTGGTCCTTAATCACTTCTCAAACTCGATGCAACGATGTTCTTTTGTCGCTACAAGTTCTGGTGCAAACCTTGAAAGGCTAGTGAAAATAGCTTCAAAAATTGCTCCCTCAACTTCTCTCTTGTAGTGGGTGGCAAAAACTTGTCATGGAAAGCATTGAGAAAAGCCTTCCAAGTCACCCTAATATGCCCTCTCGCATACTTCCACCATTGACCCGCATCTCCTTTAAGTTGGAAAAATGCCAAGGTCACTCTCAAACCATCGTCCTCGATGCCAAGCATCTCGAACATCTTCACCATCTGCTCAAGCCACTCATTGGACTTCAATGGCTCTTTCGGATCCCCAACAAACTCATCTGAATTTGACTAGAAGAACTCCCTTTTAAGAAAAGATGACTCTATCTCTACAACATAGGCCTAGACTTGATTCTCAGCCTTGAGAATGTCCATGGATTCCCGTAATGCTCTGGCCATTTCGCGGGCTAAGGCGTCCATGGCTTGTTAACCAGTTGGCCCGGCCACATTGGCCTGACCAACTCCCTCCTCTTGTACTGAAATTTCATTCGGTATCGGAACCTCTTGCCGCCTAGGCCTGCCACGCTTACCACCACCACATCCGTGTCCTGACATTCTAATAAATGGAACACAATAAATTAGCACATTTATAAATGTGCCAAAGCTAATTCACTCATGTCTTAATACCATGGACAACAAGTAATTCATTCCACATATGCACCGAATCACATAGTCACAAACAAATTTCCTTTCTAGATAATAATCACTCTACGACATTGCCAAAGTTTCAGTTAGAATTAGCAATGATCAAGTGCTCTTCTAACAAGATTTCTAGAAACTCGTACACCCAATCAATATCTAAAAAACTAAATCCCATACCCATTTAGTCATATAAACATGTTATCACATAGCATACCAGGTCTACTTCTAATATCATTTAGCAAGATAAACCTATTATGGTAAAAACCACGTCCCACAAGCCCAAAGTATTCAAACCCGATAGCTTTGATACCAAGTTGTAACGCCCCAAAATAATAACAACAAACCACCTTATGATATTCAATGGAAAAGAAACAAATTATATATATATTTAACCTTTCATCAATATTCTCTTACCGTACAAAAGATGACATATCCCTATATACATTCATAAATCATTGATCCCAAATCTATAGCATATGACATAAGTAAATGAATTGGAACAAAAGGAAGTACAGATAAGTTTATGCCTTAATGGCTATATTTTTCCAAGTCAATACTTCGGTACAACAAAAATGAGTTAAACTCAATAAATGGAAAACCCAAGGCTTGCACACAAAAAAAAAAAAAAAAAAAAAAAAAAAAAAAAAAAAGAAGAAGCTTTCGGCTTCAAGTCCTCCCAAGCTATGCCCTTGCTGGAGGCATATCATTAGCACTTGAAAGTTGTTTTCCATATAGGGTGAGCTAAAGCCCAGTAGAGATACTTGAATACAACGTATAAAACTTAACAAAGTCATAAGATGAATGCATATGCATGCCATTTGCCAAACATTATACTTTATCTTTCAAAACAATGCAAT
This sequence comes from Camellia japonica, assembly GCA_030407325.1. NCBI lineage: Eukaryota > Viridiplantae > Streptophyta > Magnoliopsida > Ericales > Theaceae > Camellia > Camellia japonica. Next base: position 106,396 of record JAPPVO010003867.1, on the reverse strand, counting down.
GTCTCAGTTATATGTATATCAATTCATAAAACATTACTTTTTAAATCAGAAGACAAGGCAGTGGATACAAAACACTGGGAATCTCTAGGTACAAGTTTGTTAGTCCATACAAGCACTACCCAAGCCATTTTATCGGTACTAACCGGAAGGAATGACATATAACCGCGCGGGTTTCTAAATTTTCACTAAGGTCACACAGGCCAACACTATAAACCACAACCATACCTCTAACCAGATTCACCAAGGTACACACCCATTTTTCTCAAAACAATATATATTTCAAATATTTAAGTATAAAACAATGCTCAATGCAAGATGTATGAGTGATTAGTTTCAATTAACCTAATCCTCATGCAATTTCTACAACAATCAAAGCTATCCTCCATCGATAGCCCAAAATAGATATCTCTACTTAATAGATAAAATTTCCAACAACAGATATAATCTCATAAATTTGAAAATGGAAGTGATAACATATATCCAACTCCTCTCTCATCATCAAAAGATACGTTCATCTTATCTTTTCAAACCTAACATCTTTTCCTTTTCTTTTATAAATCAAACATCAATGATTTTCTAATAAAACATGCTTTACTTTCAAACTCACATTTAAGGAAGGAATTTCCAACATTTCAACACAACTCAACAATATTCACCCTCGCACAACCCTTCTCAAGAATCCATTTGAAAAAACCGTATTTTACATTTCAAAATGAAGCCCTAAATCAAAACCCTAGATTTAAACCCAAAATCCCCAAATCACTAGACTTTTTAAAGAACAAATAACCAAGCTAAGGATCATATAAAATGTTGAAGAAATCCCTACCTCAAGTTTAGAAGAAGAGGAGAGGAAAAGTAAAAGTTTGACGGAACCGGAAACAAAATCTTCTCTGATTAAAACGAAGCTTTCAACTTGCTATACCCTTTTCTCCAAGGAACTATGGTGGAAAAATCAATGGATTTGGGTGTATTTGCGATGTTTAGGCAAGAACTAGAGAGAGAGAGAGAGTGAAGAAATTAAGTTTAGAAATGTTTTAGAGAGAGAGAGGAATGAAAAAGTGACTAAAAATTATCTTTCCCCAATTTGATATACGCACAGACTGCTTAAGCGACAAAACTGCTGCTTAAGGGTCAGACACAATATGTAACACCACTCGAGTGACCAAAACACCGCTCGAGCGCACAATGACCCCCTCCCATAAGTTTTACAGACTACAAAAGACCACTCGAGTGAAGAAATGACCGCTTGAGTGAAGATTACCTTACTCCAAAAGTTTTGCAGACCTGCAAAAATACTGGGAAATCTCAAATACCACTCAAGCTACCAAGCCACCGTTTGAGCGAACAAGAAAAGAAACAGACATCAATTCCTTGGAAAAGCTAAATCCCAACCTGTTTCAAACACAACCAATAACTCAAAACAACCAAACTCAACTAACAACAAGACTAAAAGGGTATAAACAACAATTAAAGATATGAAATCTCAGATCTAAGAACGTGGAAAGGGTCGGGTATAAATCGGAATCGCTATATTAATAGAAGGACAAGCTATACCCGTGTTAATAGCATCGCTAACTGTATTGACACCTTCACAATGTATCATCAAACAGTAACAATGTTTTATCGCGTTCTCAATAAGAACTTTACAAAGAATCCAAATCCTCTTCTTGCCTTCTTTACTTGCTTCTCTACTGGGAATGACCTAGATTGGGCCAAGGGAGATGGGTGGCTTAAATCACTTCATTAAAAAAAAAAAAATTAAAACCAATTTTTTGCTTAAGCGTTAATGGCAAAGAGGAGGGACAGAGTTGATGCAATGAAAAGAGAGAGGAAGAGGGAGACGCGTCAACGAACCATCCCAACCACCATTGCCATTCTTGACCGTCGACCACTGTCCACCATTCTTCACCAACGACCACCGTCCACCGGCCATTGTTGTCCATCGGTGCGAAGAAATCTTTTGAGAAGAACATCGGTCTTCAGCCATTATTGTCCGCTGAAGTTCTCTCAATCTAATTGAAGTAAATTAAAACCATTTAAAAAGAGAAGGGGGTTGATGAGGAATTGCTTGCTTCTCATGTAGTTGAGGATTTCTAAGAACTTGGCTTTGAAATATTTCTAACACCATCAAAAAATGTGTTACCTCTATTAAGTGTAAACAACACAGTTCAAATAAGTTTGGAAATCTATTAATATATTTTAATCAAAACACTAAGATGAAATTCAAAGTTTTTCCTATTACTCACAAATTTGAACTTGCATTGGAAATATGACAAAACTTATCCATTTCGACTCAATTTTGAATTAATTGAAATTCACCATCACAACACTTATGGGTCAATTTTAAATCTTGAGAACTTACAAATATTCAGAGTAATATATAAGGGTTTTCCTACAAACAATGAAAAGTTTAGTATAAATTGATGATCTACAAGGCCATAAAAAATAATTTTCATAACCACACCATCAACGTCATTCAGAAGCTAAGATAGGAAGAAATAAAGAAATGCATAAGAAAAGTTCCTCCATTAAAATGTGCTAAAGAAATATAGAGAGGGTGAGGACTAACAGGTAGATACTTGATGCCAAACTCTAAACGCTGGACATTCAAAACCAGAGAAAATGGTTTGCTCATAGGGGAGCTCTGGTTCGCGAAGTGAGGGTAGAGAGAATGGGGCTCTAGTTCGCAAAGTGAGGGCAAAGTGATGCGTTGGGTTTTGGGAGTGTGTCGCCATCGAGAGTGGATCGCTGTCAAGAGAGTTGTCGATGAGATGGGTTGGGTGAGAAATTGATAGGAATCTTATATAATTATGTTTCTACTATTATTAGTCTTATTTTATGATTATTTTTATGTTTTCTAAGATTTTTAGGTTAGAGGTATTTTGGTAATTTATAGAATTTCCAAATGAGTGTTGCTATTAGCGGGATGGGGGATGCTGGTGTGCGTTAAGCATAGCAACAATTGCTATGCAATTGAATAACACCATATTGTTCTATTTTTGAAAAGTCTTGTTTGGCCACACGATGCCGTTTTGGTTGGTTTAACCCCAGAAGGCCAATAAAACTATTTTCTTTCTCAACAAGTTCTTCTTGCTGAACCTCCTAGAACTAAACCTAATATCTATCTATACATGCGTGTGTACTTGTATGTAAATGAATGATGATGTTCACCTTTCACAATCTATCACTAAGCTACCAATCCATCTTAAAAACCAATAAACACCTATATGCATACAATATATATACATATATAATACTTGAATACTACTTAGTTATATATATATATATATATTGTGGGAATACTACTTAGATGCACCCAATAATGGATTACATCACTAGTCTCATTTCAACCATTATTCATTTTAATTGTCCACTTGCTACTTTGTATAGGTGTATGCAGGGGGGAAATAGAAGAAAGGAACAGAGGAGGGAAAGAGAGAAAGATGGGTTTTTGTGATTGAGTTTTTAGAGTAAGACGCTTTTGGGAGATTGGGAGGTGCCGATCTTCGAGTATGTTATGATTGCGAATAGGTTAAACGGATAAAGATTCCAAAAACTGGATGTGGATTTGAAGTAGGCCAAAACGATGTCGTTTGGCCAAAGAGATATCTTTTGTAGAAAAATATAACAATATGTCATCGTTTAACAGTGCATCAATTTCTGATGTGCACAATGCACAACAGCATCCTCATTTCCAACACCCCACTTATTACTTTGGAGCCCCCATTTTTAATTTTTTTTTATTACAATAATAACTTCAAATGAAATTACTAAAAAGGATATCAATTATTTTGGAACACACCATCTCACAATTAAGCCCACATACCCACTAAATCATAGGGTTTATGAGAGCATCCACACTTCAAATCCTTTAAAATCTACCCATCCTCAAAACCTTGAGAACCCTCCGACAGCAATATTCTGGCTGCAAAAGTGGCAACAGTGGCAACCATTCGATTATACACACTTCTTCAGTAATGGCAATGAGTGGAAGTTTTGTCGGCAACCACAATTCCATGCGACGAATGGAGTATAACAATGTAAGCTTTGAGGAGGTTCATCGCTTGGATGTTGTTTGTAGCTTGGAGGAGCTTGGCCTTGTAATGGTAAGTTTCTTCAAAAACAAGGGAAAAAATGGTGAAAACGGTTAGACTTTTTTTCAGTATTGAACTCCCAAACATATGACAAAAAAATGGCAACATGGGGCCGCATTAGAGGTATTAGTTCGGCAATGGATAATTGAACATTATTCATATATTTAGAACCTTAGTTTCGAATATCTAAATTTTGTTCAGACTTGTTTTACCGATCACATTCTTAAATTTAATTTGTATTATTATGTATTTCAGGGTGATGACGATTCAACTAGAGGTAGTAAAGTTGGCTTAGAATTCATAATGGATTATAGTAATAAATTTGTGACTCACGAGGTAATGCATAAACATATCTAAAACTATATATGCATCTTTTTCTTCTTCTTCTTCGTCTTCTTCTTTTAATGTTGTTAATGTGCATTAATTTATTTCTTTGTTTGAATATTTGTAACAAAATCATTACTTTATTTTTACAATTTCAGATATTCATGTCTCGAGATGACTGAATTCAATGGGCACGCAAAGTTGGGAGGAGAAATGGTTTTGTTATTGTTGTGAAGAAATCAGATACGGGTGGTACTCATCGTAAGAAACCAAGACTTACTCTTGCTTGTGAGAGGAGTGGACATTATGGGGACACTCGAAAAAAAACTAGACCTAAGGAAAAAATTTTGAAGCTCACTGGTACTAAAAAATGTAAATGTCCTTTTTTGTTAAAAGTTCAAAAATTAGATACAAATGATGATGACATTTACCGTGATATTGTTCGTACCAAAAATGACACGGCAATGGGAGGTTGCATCATGTCCTATTGGTGACAAAAAGTGGGCAGCTTTAGCATTTCAAATGGTGACAAATTTGGTGGTAGATTTGCTACAATCATGGGCTTTGATGGTGATGAGATCAAATCTCTATAAAAGGGGAAATGATCACGTGCTCCTTTTATCTCTCTCTCTCTCTCTTAATGGATATATATATATATATATATGAATATATAAATATTTTGGATATTAATAGAGATATGCATCAGGAGGACACTTGGCCAAAATTCAATGGCCACCATATCCACTACCAAAGTAATCCAACAGTTAGAATTTAAATGTGCTCAACAGCTCCTACAATTTTGGCACAACTTTGACTAAGGTTGGACACTTGTCATCTATCCAAGACCCCCACCCACCATCCAATGGTCCAGATTGAAAGAGTTTATAACAACTCCTATCTTTGAGGAACCAACTAACAAATTTGCTGAGAACAAAAAGGAAGTTGGGACATGTGTCACTCCAGGAGACAATTCAACAAACAACTTTCAAGATATTGTAATGACCCAGAAATTTTTTTTTTAAATAGCCAGTGCATAATTTAATTGAGCAAATTTTTGAATTTGATTGCTGTGTAAATTCTGTGCGAAAATAGTTCGGTTTTGTATTTTTTAAAAATAGTTCCCGATCTCAGAAAATTATGAAATTTTTATATGTTGTTCCCGTATGAGTCTAGCACGTTGGATAAAATTTCAAAATTAAATGATCAGTATTTATTTTATGAAAATTTACAGACTGATTGGTGTTCAGTTCAATTTATAGTAGAATTTGAAATTGAGTTTGGGTGTTCGGACTAGGATTTGAGATAAATTTGTTGGGACTATTTTGGTATATAATTGGACCATGTTTGACTTATGGGTGAGACCCATGATTTAGATTTAATTTAATTTGAGTTTGTTTAATAACTCATGTTTAACTGTTTGGTCCTTTTTAATTAGGTGATTGGTAGTAACCATCTTAGGATTTGTTATTATTTATTATATATGATTATAATAAATATTTGATAGTTGATTTTATGGTGTGTACCATATGGCGAAAAACTAAATATTTTATAAAGAATGAAAATGTGTATATTTCGTAGTGATCAAAATATTATATTTTGTGTTGTACAAAAATATTATATTTTGTGGTGAGAAAAATTATATCATTTTATAATTTATATTATAAAATTTTGAGGTATTATTACAAAAATTATATTTTTTAGAAAAAATCAAGCTTTGGGGAACGAACCCATGTGGGTGGCCCCCATTTTTGTCCTTGCCATCATTTCCTCTCCTTTGATTCCCCTCATTTCCTTTCCTTTTCATTTCTTGTGGCAGAGAGCTCAACTCTCTCTGCTTCGTTTCTTTCTCACCATGGATGCTCAACCTTTGAGCTTTGAGTGAGAGTCCTTAGAGTGAGATTTTGTAAAAGTTTTGTAAATGAAAGTCAGAGAGCTCGTCGTGATCTTCACAATGACAGTCTTGGAATCATGATCGGGCAAGATTTGCCTTCCAGATCTACTCTTCTTCATTATTTGAGGTATGGACTTTCTTCATATTTTTACATTAAAGCTATGTTAGGGTTATTTTGAGAAAGTATATCATTATAAGAAGTATTGCATATAGATATATTTTTAGATTTTTGTTTGGAAATGTTTGGAAGAAAAATTATGTTGAAATGTTAAGAATGTTGGTATTTTGAGATTGAAATCCGAAAATAGAATTTAATAGTTGTATGGATTGTATTTACATCATATTATGATTAGATAATTTATTTTGAGAAATATTAAGTTGAAATATTTTTTATCTTTGATTTGGAATTTATTTTTGAGAAAAATAAATTTATCTTGATGAATATTGAGTAAATGCTTAAGTTGGGATTAGAGAGTTGTTTTGGGATTAAAGACTCTAAAAGTGTTATATTCATGATATTTTATAAAAGATGATATGTTGATGATTGAGTTGTGTTCATTTTTATGAAAATAAAAACGTGAAATGCGGACTTTCAAACTCATAACCTTGAAAATGTTACTATTGGGCATATTTCATAATTTTTGATGTAAATATCATGTTGGTTAAGTAATTTTAGAAAAAGTTGTGAAATTGTTATTGGTAGAGAATTTGGTAAAAATATTACCTCTTTAAATAGCTTGGCATGAAAAATGGTTATATTGAAATATAGTTATATATATGTTTTTGGCAAGATCTAGATGATTTTCGAAATCATCCTTTGATTTGTTTTGAAAATTGATTGTTGATTCAAGAAGATGAGAGATTTTTTTTGAAAATGGGTTTACTTTCTTGTTCCTTTTAAAATAGAAATTGAGGATTTTGAAATATGAGGATTGAAGAAAGATGTTTTTGGTGACTTTCTTTCAATAAATGAAGATGAGTGGTTTTGGTGAGAAAACCTAGAAATTGGGGGTTTTGAAGAAAGATGTTGTTATATTTATTTTGTGTGCCAAAATAAATGATGTTTGAAAAAAATTGTTTATTTGTTTACATATAAATGATGGTTTTCATGGAATATGAGAATTGTTAAAGTTTTAGAAATTGTTGTTCAAAAATGTTGATATAGTCTTCAAGTGACTAAATGGTTAAGATTACTCTAAGTGTGGGGATTTTGTTGTCCCATGGATGAATTGGAATAAAAGTATTTATATTCATCTTGAGAAATTATATTGAAATTAGAAATGAGAATTTTGATCACAATGGGAATATTGTGTGGAAGTATTGAAAGTGGAAGAAATATTGCATTGTATTATTAATCATTGCATTGGTATATCAATTCATTTGATAATGATGAGCTTTGAAATTTGATTTGAAAACTTCGCATTCAGAAAGGAATGTTGGGAAACAAGTTTTCATGAAATGATTTTGGGGTACATACGGTGGTAAGTCTTGAAATGTGGTGTAGATGATAGGTGTCGAGCCTTTCAGTTAACACTGGTAAAAATGACAGATTACAGGTGTCGAGCCTTCCAGTTAATACTAGTAAAAATGACAAATTGGTAGTATTTGTATAGTCTACTTGCAGATACTAGCCTAGGGATTACCTGAGTCGTATTTATCATCTTGAAATTTTATTGAAATTGTTGGATTAATGTGTTTTCAAAATGGCATTGTGCGTAAGATTTTCAAAAGATGAGAAAAATATTTTGAGCATGATATGGCATATGCATTCATCTCATAAGACCGTATAAAATGGATTTGATGAATTGTTTAATTATTTGATTCAATTGATAATGAGATAATTGAATAAATTGAAAAGGATGTCCTATTGCTATTGAAACATGCTTATTTATATAAGTTAACTTGTTGTGGTTAATTAAATAAATTGGATTTAAGAGATTATGCAATAAAATCATATGGTTTTGACATGATATGATTTCACGTATATGTATGAGTATTTTGGTGCCGTCATATCTTCTAATGTTTTAATATGAGATTGCTTGGTGAGCTAGTGGTTGCTCACCCCTGCTTGTATGTAACGCCCCAAATTTCTAGCTCAAATGATAATACAACAATCATGGCTTTTTCAAGGAAAACCGAATATAAATCTCCAAACTTACATTACATGATACAATAGTTCTTCATGCAACAATATATTAATCCAACAACAAGTAAATAAACAAATAAATATCCTCAAGGGTTTACAAGTTTCTAAGGCTTGAGCCTGGTTACACAAAATGGTTATTCAAACACACATAAACACAGCCCTTGGCTTACACACAGAGTCACAGCAAAATGAGAGCATTGTACTCCCAACACACATACTTCCACACCCCTAGTTGGGTGGGATCACCACATCTTTTCCTGCACAAAAATCCCGTAGGGTGAGCATAAAACCCAATAGGAAATTCTTAACAAAGTATATACATTTTATACAAGTCTCAAGAGATGAAATGCACATGCCATGCTATGCCCTTTTTGAAGATAAATTACATTTTCATCTTTTGAAAACCATCATGCTCAATGATATCATGCAATTTCAATTGTTCAAAACTTAACAATTTATTTCAGGGGCGGTAAATACGACTCTAGTAATCCCTAGGTCGGTGTCTGCAAGTAGACTATACAAGTACTACCAAATTGTCATTTTTACCAGTATTAACCGGAAGGCTCGACACCTATCCGCGCTGGTGTTCGGTCTTTCACCCCGAACTCTCAGGCCAACTTATTCAATATCATCTACACTACCTATCAAGACTTACCAACGTATTTACCCCAAGACCATTCCATGAAAACTTGTTTCTCAACATTCTTTTCTCAATGCAAGTTTTCAAATCAACTTTCAAAGTTTAATGTAATCAAATGAATTGATATGTCAATTTCACAAGATGAATATGAGTACTTTTATTCCAATTCATCATCCAAGGAATAACACAATTCCATCTTCTCAAGTATCCTCAACAATTGGTTATTTTAAGACTATTTCAACGTTTTGAACAATAATTTCCAAAATGAACAACAATCCGCATATTCCATGAAATTCATCATTTATATAAATATAAATAAGAAATTTTCCAAACATCCATTTATTTTGACATACAAAATAAATATAACAATATCATTCATAGATTTTCAGTCGTCTAAAAAAAATCCCCAAATTCTAGGTTTTCTCACCAAAACTATACAACTCAAATCTTTTGAAAGAAAACTTTCCAAAATCATCTTTTCTTCAATCAATGAAGATCAAAACCCATAAGATCATTTTAAAAGGACAAGAGACAAACCCACTTTCAAAATCGCTCAACTTTACGAATCAACAATCAATTTTCAAAGCTATCAAAAGATGATTTTGAAAATCATCTAGATCTTGCAAAAATATATATATAACTCTAAGAAAATCCCTACCTCAAGTTTTGAAGAAGAAATGAGATGAAACCCCTAAAATCAACGGTGTCGAAACTCGATCTTCACCGCACACAACGAAGCCCTCGAGAAGTTAACCAACTTTGATGAAGAACTTATGGCAGAACTCTAATGGATCTTGAGAAATCAAGGTTTTGATCCAATTTGGCATAGGGAAATGTAGAGAGAAGGGAGAGGAAAGGGTTTTTAGAGAGAGAGATATACAAAAGTGATCTGAAATATCAGATTCTCGAACTGATATAAGATGGTCCACTCGAGCGCAGAAAGCCCTGCTCGAGCGTCAAATACACTTTCCCAGTACTTTTGTAGACAGGTCAAACTTCTGAAACCAAACATTCTCCGCTCGAGCGCATAAACAGCCGCTCGAGCGGACAAGCAACTTCTAATGCATTTTGCATTTTTGCTTCGGGGGCGCTGCCCCTCAACCCCGCCAAGGTGCTACCCTAGGACCCGCCAAGGGGCGCTGCCCCCTAGACCCCCGCCAGCTGACCGGGCAGCTCGATCCCTGACATACTCAGCGAAGTGGAAAAACTGGGATTGCTACACTGTACATGTGTACAGAGAATGCTTTTCGGATTTGAAGATCAAACAATGGTTTTGTCACGCCCTCAAAATTAAACCCATTAAATATAAAACAAGGCATGCATTATTAAAAGAAAAACATTATATTATTTAAATCATCAGAGTATTGCGAAATAAAACATCAAAATAAATGCCCTACGGGCTTACATCTTGCCAAGCCAACACTTGGACACAATTTCATGAGTTCTAACTCAAAACAAATAAAGCCCTGGGCTTGAATGTTTACATAATTCAAATAAAACAACTAAAACAAATAAAACAAGTCTTCAAGTCCAAATCCTCACAAGCTAAGTCCTTGGAGGTTGTGAACCACCTGAACCTGAAAATGAAGTTCCCATATAGGGTGAGCCACAGCCCAGTAGAGAAATACTAAACCAAGCAATAAGAATTAACTAAAGCAGTAGCACTCGATACATGGTTAACACAGGATAATCAATTTACAATTTATCGACACAAACGCCTACGTTGTCTATGACACATGGTCTATGACACCTTTTACTTTCCATTTATACAGTCATGGCTCAGAACCTGGCCAAACAACTCAACAAGGATAACAAATCAGGTTAAACCTTTCTCATAACATAATAAACACACATGCTGGTGTTATACCAATCTCAATCAAATTCACTTCCTTACTTCCCAACTGATACACATGGTGGTGATGTATCATATCAACAACAAATAGAAATATTTCTATTATAATTAAGCACACACATAAGTGATGCTACTGGAGTCCATCCCCTATCTCCTCCCAACAAGTCCGGTTTAGAGGTCCATCCCCTATCTTCCCCTAAACCGTGGAGTTCATCCCCTATCTCCTCCAAAACCAAATGCATATGCAACATAATCAACACTTGCCATATACAACACATAATTAATACACGAATGTTCTGTATTAACTCAATAGTCAAACAATTGACTCAATTTCAGTTATACCTAAGCCGCATGCAAGGTCTACAACAATCAATGGCTGTCCTCCACCGATAGCCCAAAACAGTTATTTCTAAACAAGAAATAAATACAACAATGAATGTAAATTCAACATTTTCATAGGTAAGTATTTAAACTACCCAACTATATCATCAATTCACTAAATTTCCCCAATTCCATGAATTAAACTAAATTCCACAATCTTCCTTTAAATTAATTATATAAATCAATCTATGACAAAACCCTAAGGTTTCTCCCAAAATTACCAAACTACCCCCACATACCAAAATACCACCACTTAGGATTAAAGCGTATAAATGGAGTAGGAAATCCCTACCTCGAAGAAATAACACAAAAAGGAGAAGATGAAGATGATGCCCAAAACTTGAAAGTGCTCCAAACCAACAATTGCTCAGATTAAATGAAAGCCCTCACTCTCCTCTATCTTATTTGTAAGCAACTAGGGTAAAAACACACCCTAACTAGATCAAACCTAGGAGAGAAGGTGAGTTGGGAGAGAGAAAACTCGTAACTAGGGTTTCTGGATCAAAAAGTTGTAAAAAAAACGTTTTAAAACTGTTGCTGCGTATTTAAACTGGACAGGCTCGCTCGAGCGAAGACATGGTCGCTCGAGCGACCAGACACAAAAATCCACGCTCGAGCGAAGAAAAGCTCGCTCGAGCCAAAACTCGATGCTTCAGGTCTACAAGCCAGAAGCTCACTCGAGCGACGAAATGCTCGCTCGAGCGACGAACTCGAAAACATACACCTCACTCGCTCGAGCGAAGAAATGCTCGCTCGAGCCAAGAAACACATCTCTCAGGTCCTAAGCCCAGACGCAGACTCTCGCTCGAGCGACCAAACCCTGGCTCGAGCGAAGAACAAAAACAAAAGCTCGCTCGAGCGACCAACTCCTCGCTCGAGCGAAGGTCCAAAAATCTGGACAGCAACACTTGGTTTCCAACCCAACCAACCTGTAACAAACCTGCCCAACTCAACCCATAACTCAAAATAAAGAATTAAAGGACGACAACAACAATAATACAACAATGGAATCTACGGAACATAAGTCCGGATACAATAATCAAAAGGGAAAAGACCGGGGGTCGCTATAACCTCCCCCCCTTAAAAGAATTTCGTCCCCGAAATTAAGCATGAGTTCGTAAAAAATAAGTTTTTCTCAATTCCTGTAACGCCCTCAAAATAAACCCATAATAAATAATATAAACATGCATTGTTATATTAAAACAATCATATAAATCCATTCATCAGAGTATTATGAAATAAAACATCAGAATAAATGCCCTACGGGCTTACATCTTGCCAAGCCAACACTTGGACACAATTCACTGAGTTCTAACTCAAAAACAGATAAAGCCCTAGGCTTGAAAGATTATATTGTTCAAATAAAATAAATAAACAAATCTTCAAGTCCAATCCTCACAAGCTAAGTCCTTGGAGGGAGTGAACCACCTGAACCTGAAAAATAAAGTTCCCATATAGGGTGAGCCACAGCCCAGTAGAGAAATACTAAACCAAGCATAAGAATTAACTAAAGCATTAGCATCTGATACATGGTTAACACTCTACAATCAAGTTATAATTTTCATGACACAAATGTCTACATTGCCTATGACACACTGTCTATGGCACATTTTACTTCCCACTTATGGCTCAGAACCTGGCCAAATAACTCAACGGGGTTTCATCTTTTATTAACAATACTTCCAATTCAACAGGAATAACAATTTAAGTTAGACCTAACCATAACAAATACACAAGTTGGTATTGTATCAATCATAACCAATTCACTTCCATACTTCCCAACTGATACACATTTTAGTGATGTATCATATCCACAATAAATAGAAATATATCTATCAATCAATAAGCACACATAAGAGTGATGCTACTGGAGTCCATCCCCTATCTCCTCCCAATAAATCCGGTTTAGAGGTCCATCCCCTATCTTCCCCTAAACCGTGGAGTTCATCCCCTATCTCCTCCAAAATCAATGCATATGCAATAAAACACACAATTGCCATATACAACACATAATTAATACACAAATGTTCTGTATTAACTCAACAGTCAAACAATTGACTCAATTCCAGTTATACCTAAGCCGCATGCAAGGTCTACAACAATCAATGGCTATCCTCCACCGATAGCCCAAAACAGTTATTTCTAAACAAGAAATAAATACATCAATGAATGTAAATTTAACATTCCCAAAGGTAAATAATTAAACTACCCCAAATATATATCATCAATTCATTAAATTTCCCAATTCCATGAATTAAACCAAATTCCACATTATTCCTTTAAATTAATTATACAAATTAATCTAAACCAAAACCCTAAGGTTTCTTACAAAATTACCAAACTACCCCCACATACCAAAATACCAACACTTAGGATTAAAACATATAAATGGAGTAGGAAATCCCTACCTCGAAGAAATAACCCAAAAAGATGATGATGAAGAAGATGCTCGAAACTCCAAAGTGCTCCAAACTGACAACTGCTCAGATTAAATGGAAGCCCTCACTCTCCTCTATCTTATTTGTAAAAAACTAGGGTAGAAACACACCCTAACTAGATCAAACCTAGGAGAAAAGGTGTTTAGAGAAGAAGAAAGGTCGGACTTTAGGGTTTGAGATCAAAAAGAATGAAAAACTGCCCTAAAAATCCCGCTGTTACACTTAAATACTGGACAGGCTCGCTCGAGCGAAGACCTGGTCGCTCGAGCGACCAGACACAAGAAAGCCTCACTCGAGCGAAGAGAAGCTCGCTCGAGCCAAAAGCAAAACAGCTCGCTCGAGCGAAGAAAGCTCGCTCGAGCCAACAAACACTGCTCTCAGGTCTATGCACTGGACGCAAAGCTCGCTCGAGCGAAGGGACCCTGGCTCGAGCGAAGGACCAAAATCAAAGACCTCGCTCGAGCGAAGAAGAGCTCGCTCGAGCGACCAACCCAAAAACTGCACATCAACTATTGGTTTCTAAACCCAACCAACCTGCAATTAACCTGTCCAACATATTCCATAACTCACAACTGAAGAATTAAAGGACAACAACAACAACAATATGATAATGGAATCTACGGAACATAAGTCCGGATACAATAACCAAATGGGAAAAGACCGGGGTCGCTATAACTCAAGATGTAAGCCCGTAGGGCATTTATTCTGATGTTTTATTTCATAATACTCTGATGAATGGATTTATATGATTGTTTTAATATAACAATGCATGTTTATATTATTTATTATGGGTTTATTTTGAGGGCGTTACAACTTGGTATCAGAGCGTACCGGGTTTGAATACTTTGGGTACGTGGGAAGTGATTAGTATCACAATGGGTTCGTCTCGTTTGGTAGAGACTTAGTGTAAGGATTACATGCTTATATGATAACATGTTTATGTGATTATGTGGTATGGAATGTAGTTTCTAGATATTGATTGGATCCTTGAGTTTCTAGTAGTCTTGTTGGAAAGGCACTTGATCAATGCTGCTTCCAACCGGAACTATAGTAACCCTTTGGAACTGTCATTATCCAGGAATGAAATTCGTAGGTGCTTATGTGATTATGTGCTTACGTGGTATGATTTATTGTTGTCCAATGTATTAGGACGTGAGTGTTTAGCTTTGGTACATTTATTAATGTGCTAACGTCTTTGTTTCCTTAATAGGATGTCAGGACGAGGACGAGGTCGCGATAGGCGCGGTAGACAGGCTAGGCAGGAAGTGCCTATACCGGAGGAGATTCCGGCAGTTCAGGAGGGTGTTGGCCAGGCCAATGTGGCCGAGCCAGTAGGACAGCCATTTATGGGCGCTTTGGCCCAAGAGATAGCAGGGGCATTTCAGGCGTCAGTTGACATTCTGAGGGCTGCGAATCCAGCCCAGGTAGTTCCAGCCCCGGTAGTTGCTGCAGATGCAGGGCCTTCTTTTCTGAAGAGGGAGTTCTTCCGGTCTCAACCGGACGTGTTTGTAGGTGATCCTAGCGAGCCGCTTAAGGCAGATGAATGGCTCGAACAGACAACGAAAACGTTTGAGATGCTTGGCATCGAAGACGAGGGATTGAAGGTGACCTTGGCATCTTTCCAGCTGAAAGGGGATGCGGGTCAGTGGTGGAAATTCATTAAGGCTCGTGTTGGAGGTACATGGGAGGCGTTTGTGAATGCTTTTCAGGAGAAGTACCTGTCTCCAGCTGTTCAGGAGACGTTGAGAGATCAGTTCTGCCAGCTGAAGCAGAATAGTTCATCAGTGGCTGAGTTTGAGGCCTTATTTACTAGTTTGTCCAGGTTCGCACCTGAGTTAGTGGCGTCCGAGGAACGTCGGTGTATAGAGTTCGAGAAGAAGTTGAGGCGCGGCCTCAAATTGAGAGTTGTGCCGACTATGATTAGGGATTTTGGGCGTTTGGTTGATGCAGCAGCCCATACTGAGATCGCGATGCGGGAGGAGGAAGAAGGGCAGAAAGGCTCCAAGAGGAGTCAGGATGGTCAGGGCGATGGCAGGAGGCAGAGAGGTTTCACTCCTCAGCAGCCTCAGAGTAGTTTTTCTAGATCCACTTTTCCAGTGCCGAGTGCTAGTTCTGGGAAAGGCAGTCAGGGAGATATCACCTGTTTCAAGTGTGGCCAGCTGGGCCACAAGTCTCCAGTTTGTCCTCAGAGTGGAGGGGTACAGAGAGCAACATCTTCTTCGGCTCGATCTCAGAGCCAGAGTCAGGGTAGAGGCCAGCCACTCTCGTGCTATCAGTGTGGTCAGCCAGGGCACATGAAGAGGTATTGCCCGCAGTTGAGTGGCACACCTGGTGCATCTGGTTTGAGGCAGACTCAGGGTCAGCAGCCAGCTCAGTCGGGTCAGGCCTCGAGGGCCAATCAGGGGGCTTCTTCGTCCCAGTCTGTGCAGCAGTCTACTGCTCCGAGGGGTGAGCAGGTTGATCAGAGGTCGTCTGGGCGCGTGTATGCTGTTACCGCGCAGGATCTAGTACCGGCTCGTCTGTTGTGAGAGGTACCTTCTTGTTTTGCAATTCAGTTGCTAGTGTTCTGATTGATACGGGTGCATCTCATTCCTTTGTGTCTGCTGCATTTGCATCTATTTTGGAGTTGGAGTTAGCTCAGTTAGCATCTCCTATTTGTGTAGTGTCGCCTCTTGGGGGTGAGTTGATTTTGAAACAAGGTGTTAGGGGTTGTGATATAGAGGTCGATGATCATAGAATCCCTTTCTCTTTTGTAGTTATGCCCATGAAGGGCTTTGATGTTATTTTGGGTATGGACTGGTTGTCGTCATACCGGGCAGTTATTGATTGCTACCGTCAGAGGGTCACTTGTTGTACCGTGAACGGGGAATGTTTTCGTTTTCTGGGGGACCGGGTTGGTAGTGTTTTGCCATCGGGTTATGATCCGCGAGGGCGGAGTGAGCTTAGTGGTCTACTTGCCAGTCTTTCGATTAGTGAGGGTGATGAGACCCAGATTGTGTTGCCGAGGGTGGTCTGTGAGTATTCGGACGTTTTTCCCGAGGATCTTGTTAGTTTGCCACCTCAGCGAGAGATTGAGTTCTCTATTGATTTAGTGCCCGGCACGGCGCCGATTTCTATGGCACCTTACCGTTTTGCTCCAGCCAAGTTAGTTGAGTTGAAGATTCAGCTTCAGGAGTTGCTAGATAAGGGCTATATCCGTCCTAGTGTTTCGCCGTGGGGAGCACCAGCCCTCTTTGCTAAAAAGAAAGGTGGTGCTTTGAGACTATGTATAGATTACCGGAATTGAATCGGGCTACGGTTAAGAATAAGTACCTCTATGCCTCGTATAGATGATCTGTTCGACCAGTTGAAGGGTTCCCGTTGTTTCTCTAAGAGATTTGAGATCGGGTTACCACCAGTTGAGGGTCAGGGAGGAGGATATTCCGAAGACGGCATTCCGTACGCGGTATGGCCATTATGAGTTTCTGGTGATGCCATTCGGGCTCACCAATGCACCGGCAGTGTTTATGGATTTGATGAACCGGATCTTCCGGGAATTCTTGGATCGTTTTGTGGTCGTCTTCGTGGATGACATTTTGATTTATTCACCTTCAGAGGAGGAGCACGAGGAACACTTGAGAGTGGTGCTAGAGTTACTTAGAGCCCATAAGCTTTATGCTAAGTTCGGGAAGTGTGAGTTCTGGTTAGAAGAGGTGAAGTTCTTAGGCCATGTGGTTTCGGG
The DNA here is from genome assembly GCA_030407325.1 of Camellia japonica. Lineage (NCBI taxonomy): Eukaryota > Viridiplantae > Streptophyta > Magnoliopsida > Ericales > Theaceae > Camellia > Camellia japonica. Next base: position 88,909 of record JAPPVO010003867.1, on the reverse strand, counting down.
GAAAGGGGTGTCTGTTGATACATCCAAGACTGAGGCAGTGCAAGATTGGGCACAGCCTAAGAGTGTGTTTGAGATCCGCAGTTTTCTGGGATTAGCTGGGTATTACCGTCGGTTTGTGAAAGATTTCTCCAGGTTAGCTTCACCGTTGACTAGATTGACTCGGAAGGGAGTCAAATTTGTATGGAGTGAGACTTGTGAAAAGTCGTTTCAGGAGTTGAAGGTTAGACTGACCACCGCTCCAGTTTTGATTATTCCGGAGAGAGGGTTGGGTTATGCAGTCTATTGTGACGCCTCACGAGAGGGTCTGGGTTGTGTGTTGATGCAAGAGGGGAAAGTGGTTGCCTATGGTTCACGTCAGTTGAAAATTCATGAGCAGAATTACCCCACACACGATAGAGTTAGCAGCTGATATTTGCCTTGAAGATTTGGAGGCATTATCTTTATGGTGAGAGGTTCGAGGTATTCTCGGATCATAAGAGTCTGAAATATCTGTCACACAGAAAGACTTGAATTTGAGGCAGAGGAGGTGGATGGAGTTCATTGAGGATTATGACTTCGAGTTGCACTATCATCCGGGGAAGGCCAATGTTGTGGCCGATGCCCTTAGTAGGAAATCTGTTGGTGACTTAGCTAGTATAGCCATCCGGGAGTGGGAGATGTTGGGTGCAACTGGGGAGTTCGATTTGCATCTGGGCGAATCCGTAGAGGCTGCGGCCTTGTTTTCTGTGGTTGCACAACCTACACTTGTGACTCGAGTGTTAGAGGCTCAGAGGGGTGATCTTGAGGTAGAATCTCTCCGAGAGAAGATTTCCAATGGGAAGGTTGAGAGGGTTTGACAGTGTATCCCGACTTGAGTGTGAGATACCGAGACCGTCTGTTTGTGCCGGAGTCTTGCCGAGAGGAGGTACTCCGAGAGTTTCATCATTCGCGCCTTGCGGTGCATCCGGGAGGTACTAAGATGTATCAGGATTTGGGTCGCCAGTTCTGGTGGCGGGGTATGAAGAGAGATGTGGCAGCTTTCGTAGCTAGGTGCCTTACTTGTCAGCAAGTGAAGGCCGAGAGCATCAGAGGCCAGCGGGTTTGTTGCAACCCTGCCTATTGCCGAGTGGAAGTGGGAGCATGTCACTATGGACTTCGTTGTGGGTCTTCCGAGACTCAGCGGGGTAGTGATGCCATTTGGGTGGTTGTAGACCGGTTGACGAAGTCAGCGCACTTCATTCCTATGCGCGTTAGAGATTCAGTAGATCATCTTGCTGAGTTGTATGTTCGGGATATAGTGAGGTTGCACGGGGTCCCAGTGACGATCGTCTCAGATAGAGATCCTCGTTTCACTGCCAGGTTGTGGCAGAGTTTGCAGAGTGCTTTAGGCACTAAGTTGACCCTTAGCACGGCTTATCATCCTCAGACTGACGGGCAGTCCGAGCGTACTATTCAGATCCTTGAGGATATGCTTCGGGGTGTGTTCTCGACTTTAGTGGGTCGTGGGAGAGGCACTTACCATTAGTGGAGTTTGCCTACAACAACAGTTTTCAGTCTAGTATCGGTATGGCACCGTTTGAGGCTTGTATGGCCGACCGTGTAGATCTCCTGTTTGTTGGCCGAGGTGGGTGATGCACCTTGTTGGGTCCGGAGTTGGTAAGGGAAACGACGGAGAAAGTTGAGCTTATCCGTAAAGGGCTTGTTACAGCACAGAGTCGTCAGAAATCTTATGCTGACCGTAGAAGGAGACCTTTGGCATTTGAGGTGGGTGATCATGTCTTTTTGAAGATATCACCTAGCGGGGTTTGATGAGGTTTGGGAAGAGCGGGAAGTTGTCCCTCGGTTTATTGGGCCTTTTGAGATCCTTGAGAGGATTGGCGAGGCTGCTTATCGTTTAGCTTTGCCACCGCAGTTATCCGGAGTTCATGATGTGTTTCATGTGAGTATGCTTCGGAAGTATGAGCCAGATCCGTCACATGTACTGGATTGGACTGATTTAGTTGTTGATGAGGATGTCTCGTATGAGGAGAGACCGGTTCGGGTTTTGGATAGGCGGGATCAAGTCCTGCGTGGCAAGACTATCCCTTTGGTGAAAGTTTTGTGGAAGCATCACGGAGTGGAGGAAGCCACTTGGGAACGTGAGTTGGAAGTCCGTGAGAAATATCCGGACTTGTTTACTGATTTGTAATCTTGTATTTATTTAGATTATGTAAATATTGTTGAACTTAAGAGCTTTATATATATATGTCTTAAGTTGGGAAAACATTGAGAATGTTTTGGTTTAATGTTAACATTTGAAACTTGCCTTTTTACGGAAGTGGAGTATAACATTTTATATTGAATGTGTTATTTATATCATGAAATTGAATATGATATGGAAATTGTTAACATTGAAAAGATTAATGCATAATATTGATGCAAGTTGAAATATATGTTGATTATACATATTGTGAGATGCCTCTTGATTAGAGATGAAGTGACCGGTTTTGGGTCAAGTTGTTGTTTATTGCTTTATGATATCATTGGGAATTGAGAAAAACTTGTTTTTTTACAAACTTATGCTTAATTTCGGGACGAAATTCTTTTAAGGGGGGGAGGTTATAGCGACCCCGGTCTTTTCCCATTTGGTTATTGTATCCGGACTTATGTTCCGTAGATTCCATTATCATATTGTTGTTGTTGTTGTCCTTTAATTCTTCAGTTGTGAGTTATGGAATATGTTGGACAGGTTAATTGCAGGTTGGTTGGGTTAGAAACCAATAGTTGATGTGCAGTTTTTGGGTTGGTCGCTCGAGCGAGCTCTTCTTCGCTCGAGCGGTCTTTGATTTTGGTCCTTCGCTCGAGCCAGGGTCCCTTCGCTCGAGCGAGCTTTGCGTCCAGTGCATAGACCTGAGAGCAGTGTGTTGTTGGCTCGAGCGAGCTTTCTTCGCTCGAGCGAGCTGTTTTGCTTTTGGCTCGAGCGAGCTTCTCTTCGCTCGAGCGAGGCTTTCTTGTGTCTGGTCGCTCGAGCGACCAGGTCTTCGCTCGAGCGACCTGTCCAGTATTTAAGTGTAACAGCGGGATTTTAGGGCAGTTTTTCATTCTTTTTGATCTCAAACCTAAAGTCCGACCTTTCTTCTTCTCTAAACACCTTTTCTCCTAGGTTTGATCTAGTTAGGGTGTGTTTCTACCCTAGTTCTTTTACAAAAATAAGATAGAGGAGAGTGAGGGCTTCCATTTAATCTGAGCAGTTGTCAGTTTGGAGCACTTTGGAGTTTCGAGCATCTTCTTCATCATCATCTTTTTGGGTTATTTCTTCGAGGTAGGGATTTCCTACTCCATTTATATGTTTTAATCCTAAGTGTTGGTATTTTGGTATGTGGGGGTAGTTTGGTAATTTTGTAAGAAACCTTAGGGTTTGGTTTAGATTAATTTGTATAATTAATTTAAAGGAATAATGTGGAATTTGGTTTAATTCATGGAATTGGGAAATTTAATGAATTGATGATATATATTGGGGTAGTAATTATTTACCTTTGGGAATGTTAAATTTACATTCATTGATGTATTTCTTGTTTAGAAATAACTGTTTTGGGCTATCGGTGGAGGATAGCCATTGATTGTTGTAGACCTTGCATGCGGCTTAGGTATAACTAGAATTGAGTCAATTGTTTGACTGTTAGTTAATACAGAACATTTGTGTATTAATTATGTGTTGTATATGGCAATTGTTGTGTTTATTGCATATGCATTGATTTTGGAGGAGATAGGGGATGAACTCCACGGTTTAGGGGAAGATAGGGGATGGACCTCTAAACCGGATTTATTGGGAGGAGATAGGGGATGGACTCCAGTAGCATCACTCTTATGTGTGCTTATTGATTGATAGATATATTTCTATTTATTGTGGATATGATACATCACTAAAATGTGTATCAGTTGGGAAGTATGGAAGTGAATTGGTTATGATTGATATAATACCAACTTGTGTATTTTTATGGTTAGGTCTAACTTAAATTGTTATTCCTGTTGAATTGGAAGTATTGTTATAAAAGATGAAACCCCGTTGAGTTATTTGGCCAGGTTTGAGCCATAAGTGGGAAGTAAAATGTGCCATAGACAGTGTGTCATAGGCAATGTAGACATTTGTGTCATGAAAATTATAACTTGATTGTAGAGTGTTAACCATGTATCAGATGCTAATGCTTTAGTTAATTCTTATGCTTGGTTTAGTATTTCTCTACTGGGCTGTGTGGCTCACCTATATGGGAACTTTATTTTTCAGGTTCAGGTGGTTCACTCCCTCCAAGGACTTAGCTTGTGAGGATTGGACTTGAAGATTTGTTTATTTATTTTATTTGAACAATGTAATCTTTCAAGCCTAGGGCTTTATCTGTTTTGAGTTAGAACTCAGTGAATTGTGTCCAAGGTTGGCTTGGCAAGATGTAAGCCCGTAGGGCATTTATTCTGATGTTTTATTTCATAATACTCTGATGAATGGATTTATATGATTGTTTTAATATAACAATGCATGTTTATATTATTTATTATGGGTTTATTTTGAGGGCGTTACAATTCCCAATGATATTATAAAACAATAAACAACAACTTGACCCAATACCGGTCATTTCATCTCTTATCGAGAGGCATCTCACAATATGTATAAATCAACATATATTCAACTTGCATCAATATTATGCATTATTCCTTTCAATGTAACAATTTCCAATCATTATTCAGGTTCATGATATAAACAACCACATTCAATATATAAATGCTATTACTCCACTTCCATAAAAAGGCAAGTGCAAATGTTAACATTAAACCCAAAACATTCTCAATGTTTTCCAACTTAAGACATATATAAATTCTCAAGTTCCACAATATTATATAATCTAAATACAAGATACAAATCAATAAACATATCCGGATATTTCTCGCGGACTTCCAACTCACGTTCCCAAGTGGCCTCCTCCACTCCGTGATGCTTCCACAAAACCTTCACCAAAGGGATGGTTTTGCCTCGCAAAACTTGATCCCGTCTATCCAGACTCGAATCGGTCTGTCACGACCCCATTCCGCCCCTAGTAGAATGGTGCCATGATGGCCAGTAATTCGAGATTACCAAAGGCCACTTAGAAGAATTCACACATGAGTCAGAGTAAACATATGGGGCCTACAAATGCGGAAGCAATAAATAGAAGCTAAGTAGTCCATAAGAGCAGTGCTTAGGTTAAATGAAATGACATACATCTTATAATAGCTTTAGTACAACAAAATGGAGTACAAAAAGTTCATCTTGACCAAAAGGCTTCTCGGCCATCAAATACAAAATACAGTGAAATAACTAAGAAGCATGATCTTCAAGATGTTGCAAAACACAAATCCAAAAAGCACATCGGCAAAACACATCGGCAAGTCTATTGAATGCACTTTTAAACAAGCTTCACATGCATACAAATGATCTCGGCATGCACCAAGGTCAAGTCAAAATAAAAACGAACACTGTTTCTTATCTCGAGAAAAACATGCTGGGTACCAACCAAGTCTTGGCCGAGGTCCCACACCCCTTCGCCGAGGTGAGGTCCCGTTGGCCACATTCAAGGAAAATGAAGTCGGGAAAAATCTGGGTTTCCCTCTGCTCAAGAACATAAAGAACATGAACACGAAGAACATGAATGCAAGGATCATAACTTATCATTATAAAATCTGAGATTTCATGCTATGAGTTTGAAAACATGGACCTGGGTACCCATACTAGAAGATCTTACGAGAACAAACACAAAAACATGATTTTCGATGTAAACCTTCGGATCAAAACAAGAGTTTTCTTCAAGAACATATGAACATCATTTTCTCTTTCTAAAACCAACTTTAAATCAATACATGATATGCACAACAGATCCAATCATACAATGTAGTTAGATGATCAATAAGAACGATACAAGTAGATCAAGATTCTAACCTTAAAACTCGAATCTAACGGTTTGAACCCCAAGAATCAAGCTTGCTATCCACTCTCTCACTCTAAAACTCCTCCTTCTACTTCTAGAGCTTCTCTCTCCTCAAGAACAAATATGTGATACAAAATGATACATTCTAGGCTTGCCGGCTGACTTAACACTCAGTCCGGACACGTGGCAACGGGTGGTTGGCTCTACCTAAAAAGGTGACTGATTGAAAAGACAAGACTATGACAAAGTGTGTTCAACAAGCTAGGCGGTAAGGGACTCCGGCGAGTAATGACGTCGGCTAATAACAAGACTTCGGCAAGCAAAGGGTCAATGACCTCGGCTAGAAAGGTCAACACTTGGCCCAGCTGTACCACACCTCGGCCTAGATGTGCCACACCTCGGTCTAGGTCGTACCAGTCTAGGGCAAGATCACTTGGGTTCAAGGATAACATCTCGGCCCAGATAGTACACATCTCGCCTTGGTGATGAACACCTCGGCCTAGATAATGACATCTCGGCCAATATGTCAGAGTGCGGGTGAAGGTCAACCAGAGAATTCCCAAGATGGTCCTAAGTGTAAGGGTATCAAAGGAGCGACCTGGGCTCAAGATGACCTCGGCTGAACACAAACACACCAATAAAGAACATAGCATTCAAGTAACACTTATGCAAGACAAGTCAAGATTTAAAATGCAAGCTTAACAGAGCAAAATCATATAAAATGCATATGAGTACAATTAGGGCAGTGTGAGGGTCATTACACGGTCTCTCCTCATACGAGACATCCTCCTCAACCACTAAATCAGTCCAATCCAACACATGTGATGGATCTGGCTCATACTTCCGAAGCATACTCACATGAAACACATCATGAACTCCGGATAACTGCGGTGGCAAAGCTAAACGATAAGCAGCCTCGCCAATCCTGTCAAGGATCTCAAAAGGACCAATAAACCGAGGGGACAACTTCCCGCTCTTCCCAAGCCTCATTAAACCTCGCCTAGGTGATATCTTCAAAAAGACATGATCACCCACCTCGAATACCAAAGGTCTCCTCCTACGGTCGGCATAAGATTTCTGACGACTCTGTGCTGTAACAAGCCTCTTACGGATAAGCTCAACTTTCTCCGTTGTTTCCCTCACTAACTCCGGACCCAACAGAGGTGCATCACCCACCTCGGCCCAACAAATGGGAGATCTACACGGTCGGCCATACAAGGCCTCAAACGGTGCCATACCAATACTAGACTGAAAACTGTTGTTGTAGGCAAACTCCACTAATGGCAAGTGCCTCTCCCACGACCCACTAAAGTCGAGAACACAACCCCGAAGCATATCCTCAAGGATCTGAATAGTACGGTCGGACTGTCCGTCGGTCTGAGGATGATAAGCTGTGCTAAAGGTCAACTTAGTGCCTAAGGCACTCTGTAAACTCTGCCACAACCTAGCAGTAAAACGAGGATCTCTATCTGAGACGATCGTCACTGGGACCCCGTGCAGCCTCACTATGTCCCGGATATATAAGTCGGCAAGATGATCTACCGAATCTCTAACACGCATAGGAATGAAGTGCGCTGACTTCGTCAACCGGTCTACAACCACCCAAATAGCATCACTACCCCGCTGAGTCCTCGGAAGACCCACAACAAAGTCCATAGTGACATGCTCCCACTTCCACTCGGCAATAGGCAAGGGTTGCAACAAACCCGCTGGCCTCTGATGCTCGGCCTTCACTTGCTGACAAGTAAGGCACCTAGATACGAAAGCTGCCACATCTCTCTTCATACCGCGCCACCAAAACTGGCGGCCCAAATCCTGATACATCTTAGTACCTCCCGGATGCACGCAAGGCGCGAATGATGAAACTCTCGGAGTACCTCCTCTCGGCAAGACTCCGGCAAAACAGACGGTCTCGGTATCTCACACTCAGGTCGGGATACACCGTCAAACCCTTCTCAACCTTCCCAATGGAAATCTTTTCTCGGAGAGATTCTACCTCAAGATCACCCCTCTGAGCCTCTAACACTCGAGTCATAAGTGTAGGCTGTCCAACAACAGAAAACAAGGCCGCAGCCTCTACGGATTCGCCCAGATGCAAATCAAACTCCCCAACTGCACCCAACATTCCCACTCCCGGATGGCTATACTAGCTAAGTCACCAACAGATTCCTACTAAGGGCATCGGCCACAACATTGGCCTTCCCCGAATGATAGTGCAACTCGAAGTCATAATCCTCAATGAACTCCATCCACCTCCTCTGCCTCAAATTCAAGTCTTTCTGTGTAACAGATATTTTAGACTCTTATGATCCGAGAATACCTCGAACCTCTCACCATAAAGATAATGCCTCCAAATCTTCAAGGCAAAAATCACAGCTGCTAATTCTAAATCATGCGTAGGGTAATTCTTCTCATGAATTTTCAACTGACGTGAGCCATAGGCGACCACTTTCCCCTCTTGCATCAATACACAACCCAGACCCTCTCGTGAGGCATAACAATAGACTGCATAACCCAACCCTCTCTCCGGAATAATCAAGACTGGAGCGGTGGTCAGTCTAACCTTCAACTCCTGAAACGACTTTTCACAAGTCTCACTCCATACAAATTTGACTCCCTTCCGAGTCAATCTAGTCAACGGTGAAGCTAACCTGGAGAAATCTTTCACAAACCGACGGTAATACCTAGCTAATCCCAGAAAACTGCGGATCTCAAACACACTCTTAGGCTGTGCCCAATCTTGCACTGCCTCAGTCTTGGATGTATCAACAGACACCCCTTCCCCAGAAACTACATGGCCTAAGAACTTCACCTCTTCTAGCCAGAACTCACACTTCCCGAACTTAGCATACAGCTTATGGGCTCTAAGTAACTCAAGCACCACTCTCAAGTGTTCCTCGTGCTCCTCCCTCGAAGGTGAATAAATCAGGATGTCGTCCACGAAGACGACCACAAAACGATCCAAGAATTCCCGAAGATCCGGTTCATCAAATCCATAAACACTGCCGGTGTATTGGTGAGCCCAAACGGCATCACCAGAAACTCATAATGACCATACCGCGTACGGAATGCCGTCTTAGGAATATCCTCCTCCCTGACTCTCAACTGATGATAACCCGATCTCAAATCTATCTTAGAGAAACAACGGGAACCCTTCAACTGGTCAAACAAATCATCAATACGGGCATAGGATACTTATTCTTAACTGTAGCCCGATTCAACTTCCGGTAATCGATACACAATCTCAAAGCACCACCTTCTTCTTAGCAAAGAGGGCCGGTGCTCCCCACGGCGAAACACTAGGACGGATATAGCCCTTATCCAACAACTCCTGGAGTTGAACCTTCAACTCAACTAACTCGGCTGGGGCAAAATGGTAAGGTGCCATAGAAATCGCGCCGTGCCGGGCACTAAATCAATAGAGAACTCAATCTCTCGCTGAGGTGGCAACTAACAAGATCCTCGGGAAAAACGTCCGAATACTCACAAACCACCCTCGCAACACAACCTGGGTCTCATCACCCTCACTAATCGAAAGACTAGCAAGTAGACCACTAAGCTCACTCCGCCCCCGCGGATCACACTCTGGTGGTAAAACACTACCAACCCGATCTCCCAGAAAACGAAAACACTCCCCGTTCACGGTACAACCAAGTGACCCTCTGACGGTAGCAATCAATAACTGCCCGGTATGACGACAACCAGTCCATACCCAAAATAACACAAAGCCCTTCATGGGCATAACTACAAAAGAGAAAGGGATTCTATGATCATCGACCTCTATATCACAACCCCTAACACCTTGTTTCAAAATCAATTCACCCCAAGAGGTGACACTACACAAATAGGAGATGCTAACTGAGCTAACTCCAACTCCAAAATGGATGCAAATGCAGCAGACACAAAAGAATGAGATGCACCCATATCGATCAAAACACTAGCAACTGAATTGCAAAACAGGAAGGTACCTCTCACAACAGATGGAGCCGGTACAACTGGACCTGCGCGGTAACAGCATACACGCGCCCAGACGACCTCTGATCAACCTGCTCACCCCTCGGAGCATAAGACTGCTGCACAGACTGGGACGAAGAAGCCCCCTGATTGGCCTCGAGGCCTGAACTGACTGAGCAGGCAGCTGACTCTGAGTCTGCCTCGAACCAGATGCACCAGATGTGCCACCCAACTGTGGGCAAAACTCTTCATGTGCCCCGGCTGACCGCACTGAAAACAAGAGAGCGGCTGGCCTCTACCCTGACTCTGGCTCTGAGATCGAGCCGAAGAAGATGCTGCTCTCTGAACTCCTCCCCTCTGAGGACAAACTGGAGACTTGTGACCCAGCTGGCCACACTTGAAACAGGTAATGTCTCCCTGACTGCCTTTCCCAGAACTAGCACTCGGCGCTGGAAAAGTGGATCTAGAAAAACTACTCTGAGGCTACTGAGGAGTGAAACCTCTCTGCCTCCTGCCATCACTCTGGCCATCCTGACTCCTCTTGGAGCCTTTCTGCCTTTCCCCCTCTTCCTGCATCATAGTCTCGGTATGGGCTGCTGCATCAACCAATCGCCCAAAATCCCTAATCATAGATCCGACAACTCTCAACATGAGGCCACGCCTCAACTTCTTCTCAAACTCAATGCAACGGCGTTCCTCAGTCGCCACCAACTCAGGTGCAAACCTGGACAAACTAGTGAATGCAGCCTCAAACTCGGCCACTGATAAACTGTTCTGCTCAAGATGGCGGAACTGATCTCTCAACTTCTCCTGAACAGCTGGAGACAGGTACTTCTCCTGAAAAGCATCAACAAAAGCCTTCCAAGTACCTCCAATACAACCTTTGGTGAACTTCCACCACTGACCCGCATCCCCTTTCAGCTGGAAAGATGCCAAGGTCACCTTCAGTACCTCGTCTTCGATGCCTAGCATCTCAAACGTTTTCGTTGTCTGTTCGAGCCATTCATCTGCCTTAAGCGGCTCGCTAGGATCACCTAAAAATTCATCCGGGTGAGACCGGAAGAATTCCCTCTTCAGAAAAGAAGGTCCTGTATCTGCAGCAACAACAGCCTGGGCTGGATTCGCAGCCCTCAGAATGTCAACTGACGCCTGAAATGCCCCTGCTATCCCTTGGCCAAAGCGCCCATAAACTGCTGTCCACTGGCTCGGCCACATTGGCCTGGCCAACACCCTCCTGAACTGCCGAATTTCCTCCGGTATAGGCACTTCCTGCCTGGCCTGCCTACCACGCCTACCACGACCTCGTCCTCGTCCTGACATTCTAATAAAGGAAATAAAGACGTTAGCACTCTAAATAATGTGCCAAAATTATAACACTCACGTCCTAATACATTGGACAACAATAAATCACACCACGTAAGCACATAATCATATAAGCACCTACGAATTTCATTCCTGGATAATGATAGTCCCGAGGTGCCACTAAAGTTCCGGTTGGAAACAACATTGATCAAGTGCCTTTCCAACAAGACTTTCAGAGACTCAAGGATCCAATCAACATCCTAGGAACTACATTCCATACCCACATAATCACATAAACATGTTGTCATGCAAACATATCATACTACACTAAGTCTCTATCAAACGAGACGAACCCATTGTGATACTAATCACTTCCCACGTACCCAAAGTATTCAAACCTGGTACGCTCTGATACCAAGTTGTCACGCCCTCAAAATTAAACCCATTAAATATAAAACAAGGCATGCATTATTAAAAGAAAAACATTATATTATTTAAATCATCAGAGTATTGCGAAATAAAACATCAAAATAAATGCCCTACGGGCTTACATCTTGCCAAGCCAACACTTGGACACAATTTCATGAGTTCTAACTCAAAACAAATAAAGCCCTGGGCTTGAATGTTTACATAATTCAAATAAAACAACTAAAACAAATAAAACAAGTCTTCAAGTCCAAATCCTCACAAGCTAAGTCCTTGGAGGTTGTGAACCACCTGAACCTGAAAATGAAGTTCCCATATAGGGTGAGCCACAGCCCAGTAGAGAAATACTAAACCAAGCAATAAGAATTAACTAAAGCAGTAGCACTCGATACATGGTTAACACAGATAATCAATTTACAATTTATCGACACAAACGCCTACGTTGTCTATGACACATGGTCTATGACACCTTTTACTTTCCATTTATACAGTCATGGCTCAGAACCTGGCCAAACAACTCAACAAGGATAACAAATCAGGTTAAACCTTCTCATAACATAATAAACACACATGCTAGTGTTATACCAATCTCAATCAAATTCACTTCCTTACTTCCCAACTGATACACATGGTGGTGATGTATCATATCAACAACAAATAGAAATATTTCTATTATAATTAAGCACACACATAAGTGATGCTACTGGAGTCCATCCCCTATCTCCTCCCAACAAGTCCGGTTTAGAGGTCCATCCCCTATCTTCCCCTAAACCGTGGAGTTCATCCCCTATCTCCTCCAAAACCAAATGCATATGCAACATAATCAACACTTGCCATATACAACACATAATTAATACACGAATGTTCTGTATTAACTCAATAGTCAAACAATTGACTCAATTTCAGTTATACCTAAGCCGCATGCAAGGTCTACAACAATCAATGGCTGTCCTCCACTGATAGCCCAAAACAGTTATTTCTAAACAAGAAATAAATACAACAATGAATGTAAATTCAACATTTTCATAGGTAAGTATTTAAACTACCCAACTATATCATCAATTCACTAAATTTCCCCAATTCCATGAATTAAACTAAATTCCACAATCTTCCTTTAAATTAATTATATAAATCAATCTATGACAAAACCCTAAGGTTTCTCCCAAAATTACCAAACTACCCCCACATACCAAAATACCACCACTTAGGATTAAAGCGTATAAATGGAGTAGGAAATCCCTACCTCGAAGAAATAACTCAAAAAGGAGAAGATGAAGATGATGCCCAAAACTTGAAAGTGCTCCAAACCAACAATTGCTCAGATTAAATGAAAGCCCTCACTCTCCTCTATCTTATTTGTAAAGCAACTAGGGTAAAAACACACCCTAACTAGATCAAACCTAGGAGAGAAGGTGAGTTGGGAGAGAGAAAACTCGTAACTAGGGTTTCTGGATCAAAAAGTTGTAAAAAAAACGTTTTAAAACTGTTGCTGCGTATTTAAACTGGACAGGCTCGCTCGAGCGAAGACATGGTCGCTCGAGCGACCAGACACAAAAATCCACGCTCGAGCGAAGAAAAGCTCGCTCGAGCCAAAACTCGATGCTTCAGGTCTACAACCCAGAAGCTCGCTCGAGCGACGAAATGCTCGCTCGAGCGACGAACTCGAAAACATACACCTCACTCGCTCGAGCGAAGAAATGCTCACTCGAGCCAAGAAACACATCTCTCAGGTCCTAAGCCCAGACGCAGACTCTCGCTCGAGCGACCAAACCCTGGCTCGAGCGAAGAACAAAAACAAAAGCTCGCTCGAGCGACCAACTCCTCGCTCGAGCGAAGGTCCAAAAATCTGGACAGCAACACTTGGTTTCCAACCCAACCAACCTGTAACAAACCTGCCCAACTCAACCCATAACTCAAAAATAAAGAATTAAAGGACGACAACAACAATAATACAACAATGGAATCTACGGAACATAAGTCCGGATACAATAATCAAAAGGGAAAAGACCGGGGTCGCTATAGGTTTTTTCACCATTTCATAAGTGTAATGTAGTGATGGATTGTACTACTTCATTTGTTGTTTGGATAAGTGCTATTTTTTTTGTAAAGAGTAGTGTCCTCTCTTTTATTGTAAGCCTCAGGGAATTTCTTTTATTTGTATGTAAATGTCATTGTTGTATAATGAGAGGGAATATGTATATTTAATTATTCATCATTTCATCCAAGGATGAAATGTTATTTGTAAATAGACTTAATTAATGAATATTGGTAAGGTTATCCGAGTAATAAAATACGGGGCGTTACAATATCATGCAGATTCTTCATGAGGCTGTTGTTGATTTTCAGGAGGACTTGACTACAATAAATACCCTATTTCAAGATGGAACAAACCCCAATCAATCAATCATTCAATTCAACATAGTACATAACACTAATGCTAGTTATCTTTAGTTAGCCCTGGTTCAACTTAGAAGTAGACTTCAAAAGTATTTTTGCCATAAATTTTAGCCTTAGATCTTGACATTCGTGTAAAATTAGTTGTTTTTGATCTTCTTGGCATTGCTTTGAGAATTGAATTGTGTTTTAATTCCATTTGTAACTCAATTTTATGTTTTTAAACTTGTTCTTATGCTTTTATAATGTTCAATTCATTTGAAGTTATAAAAATAGTTGTTTTTTAGTTCATTTCCTTTTATATATCTTTCTTCTTTATTTTACAAGATCCTTGGATATTTTAAATCCTCTTAATTGAGGCAAAACAAGAATTGAGAAGTTTTTACCCTTTGGACCTCAACACAACCTCCTGTTTTCATAAGTCAAATTTTTCCAAAAATATTTCCACAACTTAGGCACCGTTGTCTTAGCACGCCCACAAATCCGTCTGTGTTTTAGCTAAAACTTGTGTTTTAGTCAAAAGATATAATTTTTGTATTTTTTGCACAAACAGATATGTGGTGTGCATAATCATTCTGATGTTGTTCGTCTTGAAGGTCATTCTTATGCTGAGAGGTTATCACACGAGGGAACTTTTTTGGTGGTTGATATGTCAAAGAGTATGGTACGGCCAAGTGAGTTAATAGTTACACTTAAACAATGCAATGATGAAAATGTTTCCACAATGAAGACAGTCCAGGATGCACGTTAACTGTAATGCCCCGAGATTTTTAAAATCAATCTATTTTCAAATTCTTAATTATTCTTCCAATTTCACAAGATAACCAAAATTAAAGATAATAAATAAGTGACGATTGTTCAAAAGTCATAATATTTTTCTTTCCCGTTGAACTAATACAAAATATTACGTTTTATTTCCCTGATTACGGATAACCAAACATTCATAGTTCAAGGTGTGGAGTGCTTTTGGGGTTACCAAGCGCGCCCAACAGTCCAGGCTTTCAATCTCCGATCTGATATCACTAGTGCAATGTGAAAAAGAAAATGAGAGTTCAGATCCAGCAACCTTTACAGAAAATCCATTTTTATTAAAAAAAAAACACTTGCTAGAAATAGACTACGTCACCAGATTTCAGAGTTGCCACCTAATCTTTTGAGAAAATCAGGAAACTCGTGACTCGTGCCAAAGGCCACCATTCGTCGTAACCAAAGTGTCTCAACTCGGGAACTTAGATATGAGAGGGGAAGGTCATCAATTGAGCACCCCCCCACCTGATCAAAAGATCGGCTTCTACTAAGTCATGATGTGTTTTTTTTTTTTTTAATCAACATATATTCATATTTCGATTATTTATTAATGTTACTTTTACTATTTGAGGTGATCAAATATAGATTGTGGTGCTAATTTTGGTTATGCTTTAATTTCATGCATTTTTGAAAAGCCCTTTTTATGCAAACTCAGAAAGCATAGGAATCAATTACATTCCAATATAAGTAACACAATCTCCATCCACCGGCATTTAAACAAATATCTCACTTAAGCATTTAGCCTCATGGTATAGCAACAAATATGATAAGGATCATGCACATGCAATATGCTAAAGCCGAAAATTCTCACCTAATACTCCAACGTGAGCCCCGAGAATTGTTTTTATGTATATATACAATGATCCTATATGCAATCAACTAATGCAATACACCCACAATATTTATCTAGAAGTCCGGATACTAGGATATGACATGGATATCATTTCAAGACATGAGATAGCACAAGTATTCAGTTTGGAAATAATAAAGTCCACAAATGCAGATGAACCGACCTGAATGCGTGGAAAGTGGATGCAATATACAAGCATGATAAATAAAATATGATACTATACAAAAAGCATATAAACAAAAGGGTTGGAAAGATGTGGGGTAGGAAGATTATTACAACATATTGAACAAATAATAAAAGAAAACGAATGGGGGATTGGAGAAATTATTACAACATTGAATCGATTCAACCAATCTACTGCTGAATCTAACAAATCATACTAAATAAAGCCAATAAACCGTCCAAGAGTTCCAGAACCACTCAAGAGAGCACTCCCCAGAAAACTGTTTACTCTATTCTTGGGAAGGATCATCCGGCCAGACACGAAATGGGCCGACCAAACAGGAAAGTAGCCGGCCGAATTCTTCTTCCGGTTGGCATTTAGGTCAATGCATAAATTCCATAACAGAAGCCAAAAGACATTTTCTGATGTGTGCTCATCCCTTTCACCCCTTCTGCTCACAAGGATCACTTAAGGAAGAGGTAGATGGGTTCCAACCCTCGAACACAGCATACACAACTATATACAACAGATATTTTGCAATAAATCAATAATTGAATGAATCAAAATCAAGAACAAATTCAAGCCCAAGAAATGGATAGGAACCTACATCTTCTCTTTGTAAATAAGGGCAAGTTAATACCCAAATTTATGCTATTAAGTGGAGAGCGTAGATTAATGTAAATCATTTCTTGGTGGAAGCTTTGATTTTAAAACAAGGGATTCATCAAATTTATTGAAAACTCCTTATCTATTCATAGAACAAGGATGTCACCACCCCTTTCTATGTTCACGAATGATTGAGAAAGGAGATTTCAATACCCTTTGACCCAAAATCTCTCGTTTTACTTCCAAAAGTAATAAAAAAGAGAAGAACACAACTCCTTCAATATCAAATCCCTAGAATCACTCAAGCAACCCTATTGAAACAACCATTCTACTCATTATCATTGAGCATAGGTTGAAACACATAGATTGATACACTTAAGAAATAGGATATGTGAAGAAGAGAAGTGTAACAACAAGAAAGGCTACCTTTTTTTATTGAACTTGTGAATGGATGGCTAAGAGCTACTCCTAAACACACCACAAGGGTGAATTGGGAGTCAGAGCTAAGAAAAACAAGAAAGTAAAGAAAAAACTATCAACTCAATGGATAGGTGGCTAAATCTACTCCCTCCACATCCATGAGGAGTTGTTACATCTCTACAATAGTTACATGATGAAAATAAAGCTTGAATTAAAGAAGGAAAGAGAGAAAGATGATTAAAGGTGTGAGAATATCACCTCCTAAAGAGGATAAGCTCTTTTAATCCACAAACCCCACTGTAATTCCCTAAAGTCACTTTAGGTGTGTTGTCTGATGTCCAAGAGTCTTATGAAGAAGCTTAGAATCAAGCTTCAATGGAGTTTTGATGATCAAAGCCTAAAGCATGGTAGGTAGAAGGTGAGGTGAAGAGAGAGTGGGGGTTAAGAGGCTTTTATGAGCTTTGGGCAAAAATTTTAAACCCTTGAAATAAGCTGTCGAGCTCTATTTATAGAGCCCAGGGTGTAAATGTCTAAGATATTTGTGGAAAGTGTACTGGACAAGCTGAAATTCTCAAAAATGCTTTGTACCCAAAACATTTAGCCGGCCGTTCCACTTGGTGATCGACCGAGTGCATTTTTGATCGGTCATCAGATTAACAAGAGAAGGTTAGCTTGAACTAAAAGGAGAAATAGGTATTTAGAGGATTTCATCCCTTCCATCTATTCCCACTACATTCTTTGCTCAGTTTGTTTGAAAGAGTATAACGCTTTGATTTTGAAAATATGAGCCTCAGACGATTGTGCTAATGTCTAGAATTGCACCCCTAAAACTCGTTTTGAGAGAAGGTTTCCATTTTGGTCGAAAAACATTTTGTCCAAAATAGGCATTTGGATGGTTTAAAGCTTGATCATTAGGCTTCTTACTGTAGAACTTGTAAGATTAATACAACTCGTCTTCATTATTGGGAACTCAAAAAGGAGCTCCCAAGTCTTAAGGCTAGTTAAAAATGAGGTGTCTACACAAGGAGTGAGAGAATTCACAATAAATTGCCTTAATGGCTTAGAAATTTCAAGACAAGTATCTTGATTACACGAAAGTAGAACTATATCCCAAACACTCAAAAGCTTGGTAGCTTAAATACACATAACATCCAGCGAGCCTTCATGCTCCATCCAAAAATGTCCATTGTCCTTCACTTAGGTGGAGGCATATCACCAAGTCCTGTAACGTTTGTTAGGATAGGAATGAGCCAGATTGCCTCGTAGAAATACATTTGACAGAGTATATAAACATTTGGTATGTATATGATAATGCTAGTAATTATGATACGAGGAAGAGTATTTTAGCTTTACTAGGATAATTTACTGAACCAAGTCTTCGCAAAAAACAGTTAATGATGATGTTTCACCATGCCTAGTCAATTACCCCAAGCAAGAAAACTCTCATGTGATCCAAACTCCTATAAAAGTACATAAGAAGTTCATCAGTCAATTCATTATTGTTGGTCACTGATAATCGAGTGTCGGAGAGTTAATTCTACCATTAGAAAATTGTCTAATATGCACCTTTCATATGCCAGGAAACTAAAATTATAAGCACACACTAACGGTATAAAAGTTAAAAAAGACCAATAAATATAGACATAATTAATACCAACTTAATATCAAGAAAAGTATAAATAAGTATAATCTCTTTCACGTTTACACTACTAACATAAGAAGCTCGTATTCAGGCTTATAAACGTAAAGTAGAGCAGATGCTTCCACAAAAGGATGTAGACTTTAAAAAAGTATACAAATGTAGAATATGATCATCTTATCAAAATAGATCTGACTCATCAGTGTCATCAATAGATAAAAATTAATAGAGAAGGTCTAGAAATCAACTTTTTAAAACTATTAACAGAGATTAGAGAATGTCTAGAAATCAATAACAAGAACAATAAAAGTGATAAAAATAAGTCAACATAATTAAGAAACTATATAAATGTGTTGATGAGATAGATCCTTTTCTGCAACTCACAGACTAATGTTCAAATATGCGTTTCATTTTGAAGGCTCATTTTATCAGAAAATGAAATGCATTCATGTCCAAGCCAAATAATGTAATAAGCATTTAAACCTATGGATGAATCAGACTGTTTGGGGAAAACAAAAAATAGACCTACTAACTTATGAACCTGTTAGTCCATATTTGAACATTGTCTTCTTTTCTCCTTATGATAATTCTACCATTAGAACCCCCTTGGAAACAAGTGCATCTTCCAATAAACAAGAAAAACACATAATAGTCAAGAAAAATACATATAATTACTATAAAAATCTATTACCAAATCCATAGCTTTCTTCAAAATAGCCTTCAAAATTTTAGCCTCCAATCATTGCTCATGTAAGCATTCTTCTACCTGTACAATTTCAAAATAATGAGACATTTAAGATGATATTTATAGAACTAAACTAAAGAACATCTAATAATTTCAAATTTTCAATATTCACTTACTTCTTTTTTTTGTTTGATTCAATCCAATCATTGCCAGTGATCAAGGGCTCTAGAATATCTGGAAGTATTGAAGCATGTCTCATCAATGACCCTACCTCCTACACTAAATGCCACCTTTGATGCAATTGTAGTAGCAGGAACACTTACGATATCACGAGCCATCCTTGCCAAAGTTGGAAACTTCGCATTATTGACTTTCCACCAATGGAGAATATTGAAACTCTCATTACTTGGAAACACCAACTACTCCCAATATTGCTCCAACTTTGATTTTTGATAGGCATAAATGTTGGGAGCATGTGCGTGGGTATACCACTTACAAAACACAATCAAACTTTCTTGTTTTAAAGAACTAGTGAGCAATTGACTACCACTTGAGCTACAACTATCTGAAACAAGTCCAGTGGAACTCCTGGAATCAAAAGAATCACTTTTATACTTATAAAACAGATCAACAAAAGTAGTACAATACCTGTTAATATGCATGTTGGCATCACCACCATAAATAAGACTAAGGTAATATTCTATGAAGTCCATTTTGTACCTTGGATCGAGAACCATTGCAATTGCTAACATCAAGAAACATTTTTCCTAAAACTTTTGAAATTTCACTCTCATTGGACCAGCCATCAAACGAAGACACTCATGCTCACTTTGCTCTCATTCTTTCAATTGTAGTTGAATAAGACATCAGAAAAATAAACATTTGCAGTAGGGAAAGTGGTACTAGTAAAATGGGATGTAGCATCGAGAAAAACTTTAATTCACTAATTACATTTTCTACTCTCCACTCTCCACTCATCTTCAAAAGGATTGTGCTTATAATGGTTGTCAATTTTCTCTAAGCATTAGAATGTACTTTTCAAACCTAATGCAGCTTTAAGCATTGTATAAGTGGAATTCCATCTAATAGGAACATCCATTGGAACTTTCTTTCTACCATGTAACTTAACATGATACACTACAACATCAAATTTTTGTTTTGCATGTGGAGACCTCCATAAATATCTCACACTTTCTTGGATTTTGGAAATAAGGTTCCTAATAACTTTCAAACCATCTTGAACAACTAGATTGAGTATGTGTGCACCACAATGCACATGAAACAAGTCTCCACCCAAATGTAGTATTGCTTATGCATGTAGCCATTGCTTTAGGAGTCTCACTATGACATCATTGCTCGATGCATTATTGACTACCATTGCTAACAACTTCTTATCTATGCTCCACTCTAGAATGAGATCTTTAATAAACCTAAACTAATGGGCAATCAAACATGTGTAAGCAAAATTCTGATGGACTGAAGTCTATATATTGTAATCTTACAAGAGAGTTCATCCAAAAACTGAAATAACTTCTTCTTTTCTATTTGGTAAACATTAAGGACATCTGCCCTGACAGTGTTACAAGAAACAAGTTTGAACATCGACTGAAGATTGTTGCAAAATATTTCAAAAAATTCATGTTCAGCCATGTTAAAAGGATAATTACGTTTGATTACCATCCTAGCAAAATCCATTTAACTCCTCTTTGGATCAAATTTAAAAGTTATAGCATTAGGAGTCGATTCAGAAGCATTCTTAGGGGCATTTGATTCATAAATATTGGACATGAATTCAACAAATGAATTTTTAAATGACTTGTCCCTTTTTTACTCTCTCCAACAAATTGCTTATTACAATGCTCACATCTAGCTACGTCTTGTCCATTAGGTCTTTTAAACTTGACAAAGTCATTCCATACCTTAGATGTTAGTTTTTGACTCCTCTTCGTGGGCCCTTAAGTTACAAAATCACCCAATTCGACCACATCATCCTCACCAAGAAGAGGTTCACTACAATCCGTAGACATCTTTGGCTCAAGAAATCAAATAAGCACTGCACAAGAAATCAAACAAACATATGGTTAAAGTACTTCTTTGGAATTATCAATTTGCAAACACACAAAAATGATGAAGTTCAAACAAAAGTGATCAAAACAAGAGTAATGTATATGGTGGACCAATGTGTAACACTTGTGCTTTATAAGTCAATGGGATGCGTTTAATTTCATTATTTTTGTTATCTAAAATCCTTTGGTTGGTGTATCATTGTATCAATTGAGTGAAATCCAATCTAGGCTTTGATATGGGTGTTCCTTCGAGCTCAGATCTGTCAAAAAAGTGCTCTAAAACTTTGAATTTCGAACAACGTATCGACAATGTGTCTCCTAGGATTGACACTTACATTTCCTTCCTTTCCTCTTGAAGCTTCTACTCTCTAGTGTTTACATCACCTCTTCTGGTGTCGACACCGCTTGGTTTGAGCGATCTTGGTGCAACACTGCTTGAAGGTGTCAATACCTGGGCCTTCTGGTGTCAACACCACCTATTTTGCACATGCTTGAACATACCACTGCACTTGGGTGTTGACACAGCTCTTTTAAGTGTCGACATTTGATAGAAAACTAAGAAAAATTTGCTGTGAAATTCAACCTTTTTTTTTGGAATCTTTTATTTGTATCTTAAATAACCTTGGGTCTAACAACTCACTTCTACCCTTGCACTATAAATAGAGTCTCTCTCTCTCTCTCTCTCTCTCTCTCTCTCTTCCATTGTTGAAGCTCTAAGTTTTTTAAGCCTTGATTTCATTTACTTGGAGGCAAAATCTATCCCTAGTTCTTGACACCAAAAGTTAGATCATGTTGAGAGCAACATTTTGAGCCGAATAGATCGTTTTTTGTCCGTCCCCAATCTCTCTCTACTTTGAGGTAGGAGTACCTTTAACCTTGTATATTGTGATGACCGGTTTTGTTGCGCGTTTCTTGTTCCTCTCTGTTTACCTTCGGTTTACACTTGTTGGCGCATCGGTTTCAACTTGGAGTCTTGTTGATTGTTTGAGGTTGTTGTGTTCAAATGTTTTTCTCAAAAGTTCTTGTTCGTTGTTTATTCTGGTGTTGAGTTTCATTTGTTCCGGAGCGTGTGAGGTCGGTCCGAAGCGTCGAGAGTCGAACCGAAAGATTTCTGGGCTAAGGACTAGGGCCGCACGTGCGGGGCCTTGGGCCGCACGTGCAGATTTCAGGGTATGGCAGCTTGCACACTGCTAAAAAGGCAGGTGCGGGGGAAAAGGGCCGCACGTGCGGGGGTGTTGGCCGCACATGCGGGAGGTAGGTGGATCCAAAATTTTTCCTCTTTTCTTCTCTTTTTGGGCTGAAATTGTATCACTTTTGTATATCTCTCTCTCTAAAAACATCTCCTCTTCCTTCTCTCTACATTTCCTACCAAAAACCTCACAAGATCTTTGATTTCTTCAAATCCATTGGGATTTAGATCTAAGTCCTTCATCAAAGTTGGTTAACTTCTCGAGGGCTTCATTGTGTGCAATGAAGATCAGGTTTCAACACCGTTGATTTAGAGGTTCTACTCAATTCTTCTTCAAACTTGAGGTAGGGATTTTCTTTGAGTTATATATATGTTTTTGCAAGATCTAGATGATTTTCGAAACCCTCCTTTGATAGCTTTTGAAAATTGGTTGTTGATTGAAAGAGACAAGTGATTTTAAAAGTGGGTTTACTTTTGTTTCTTTTAAAATAGAAATTGAGGGCTTCGAACTATATTGATTGATAAATGATGTTTTTGATGAGATTTCTTCAAGTATTTTGGAGAGGAATGATTTTGGTGAGAAAACCTAGAAATTGGGGTTTTTGAAAGATGTTGAAAAACTATGGAAGAAAAGGTCATATTTACCTTGGACGTCAAATAAATGAATGCTTTGTAAAAGTCGTAATTGTATTCAAATAAATGATGAGTTTCATGAAGTATGAGAATTGTGATTTTGGAAATGTTGTTCTAAAACAAAGAAATGTTGTTATAGTCTTGAAATGGCTAAGTTGTTGAGAATGCTCAGAGTGTAGAAAATACGTTGTCCCTTGGATGAATTGAAATATAAGTGTATATATATATTCATCTTGTGAAATGGCATTGGAAAGAGAAATTGGAATTTTGATCACAATGGTAACGTTGTGTGGAAGAATTGAACATGGAAGAAATGTCGCATTGCATTGATTATCATTACATTTGCATATCAATTTGTTTGATAATGAGAAGCTTTGAAATTTTGATTGGAAAACTTGTATTGAGAAAAGAATGGCGTGAAACAAGTTTTCATGAAATGGTTTTTGGGGTAAATATGGTGGTAAATCTTGAAAGGTGTTGTAGATGAAATTGATAAGTTGGCCTGAGTGTCCCAGGTGAAAGACCGAAAAACCCGCGCAATAGGTGTCGAGCCTTCCGGTTAATACCGGTAAAAATAACAAATTGGTAGCATTTGTATAGGCTACTTGCAGACACGTACCTAGGGATTACCAGAGTTGTATTTACCGCCCCATGAATTAAATTGTTAAGTTTTGAACAATGGTATTGCATGGCATCATTGAGCATGATGATTTTCAAAAGATGAAGATGTGATTTATTTGCAATAAGACATAGCATGGCATGTGCATTCATCTCTTGAGACTTGTATAAAATGTATATACTTTGTTAAGAATTTCCTACTAGGCTTTATGCTCACTCTACGGGATTTTTGTGCAGAAAAGGATGTGGTGATTCCGCCTAACTAAGGGCGTGGAAGTGTGTGTAAAGGGAGCACAATGCTCTCATTCTGCGTGACTCTGTTTTGTAAGCCAAGGGCTATACTTGTGTGGGTTTGAATAACCGATTTGTGTAACCAGATCTAAGCCTTGGAAACTTGTAAACCCATGAGGGTATTTATTTGTTTATGTTATCTTGATTTGAGGTGAATGTAGTATCACATGAGGATTATTTGTATCATGTATTGCAAGCGTGAAGATTTGCGTTCAGTTTTACTTTAAAGAACCATGATTATTGTATTATCATTTGGGTATGAAAGTGGGGGGTGTGACATATATCTTTGTTTTGATGTGATTATGTGGTGATTTCTTAGTTATAATGATGTGTGAACTAGTGATTTTGATTTAATGGTATTAATGTATAAAAATGAGGTTTTTACTCAAGTTTTAAAAAGGTTTTGAATGTTTTGGCACATTGATGGATAATCATTGATGATTTGAAGATTTTGTGAAAGAAATGAGGAAAATCCCAATTTTCTTAAAACAGATTTGGGATTTTTGTTTCAAGAGAGGGTTCGAAACTAATTGATGTTTTATGTTGAAATTGAAGTTGATTTTCTATGAAAAATATTAGAGTTGTATAAATTTCGATTTACGATGATGCTATTGATGATTTATGGAAGTTGAGTTGGGTGAAACACTTGAAAATGTTGAAATTACATAAAGTTTGGATTTTTGTGAAATTGTTGTTGATGATGAAGAAGATTGTTGAGTCATGGAAATGTGATTATTTCGCTTACACATTAAATTGTTGATTACTTGTATTATTGAATTGAACCTTAGGTAAAATGAAATATTTGCAAACTCATGCATTATGTTTGCATTGCATGGTTTTGATTTGAAATGGCATATGATTTTGGAAAGTGGTGGATCCTTAAAAAGGGGGTAAATAGCGTAGTAATCTAGGTAGTGGAGTCGATTTTGAAAAATGTGTTGTGTATTGTATTGGTACCCGTGCGGAGAGTCAACGTGCCCAATTGCCCTATCACGTGCTTGATGCCAGATAAACGTGGGAAAGTGTTTCCTAGGTGTCCAATTGCCTTCTGAGCTTGATACCAATAAATGTGGGAAAATTATTTTTTAAGTGCCAGACTACCCTTCCGTGCCGAGGACGGTAAATGTGGGACTATTTTGATATGTAAGATCTATATATATGTATTGGGCTCTTACCTTGGGATTCTAGCATGTATTTACTGCCTCGTGGTTTATGTTGAATTGGTTTTACAAAAGTGCATTTAGCATCATTCTTTTAAAAGGGAAAACAATGGATTTTTACATGACATATGCATTGGCATGATCATGATTACATCAAGCATTTATATACGTTGTTAAATGTATTTCCACTTTGCATCATTGGTCATTCCTTTCATGAACAAAATTCAGCAGGATGTGATGATGTCTCCACCCTATTAAGGAGCTAGTTGAGATTTTGAGGGAGCATTGAAGCTCTTTTTGATGTTATGTGCTACAGCTATCGAGCTTACCTATTTCGAGTTAGTGTTCTACTTTTTGTGTAATCAAGGCCCCAGCCTTGGAATGTGTAAGCCCTTAGGACATTTTGTTGTATTCCTCGTATTTCTTGAATTATCTTGTATTATTTATTTTGAACACAGATGATATAATACCATAGTGTAACTTTTATGAAAGAAAATCCAATGAAAGAGAGATGTTTTGGTTCACGAAATGTTGTGTTTGATTTTATTTTTTTAATTTCTACGTTATATCAGGAAATTGGACAACAGTGAAGGATTGATAATTATAAAATGAATTAGAATATCAAGGTGTTACCACTACAAAATCTTTGACATATAGAAGCGGCCACAACCACCGCTAAAAGTAACAAAAAGCATCGCTAAAAACTAGCAAACTTTTACCTACAGTTTGAATAACGACAGCCAAACCACCGCAATAGACTCATCGGCATAGGTTTACTGTGACACTTTTCTCAACTACTCGTATAAATATTTTTCTTGCAACGGTTGATGTAGTGACGGTTATAGACGTCACTATATCTCAAATTTACCCATTGCTTGATACCTTTATACTGACGGTTTAAGTACTGCTACAATTTTTGCTTTTATGACATTTTGTCAACCGCCACAATACTTTGACTCTATTCTATTAGTTTGACATTGTCGTTATAGCTATAGAATTTTTTTGAATTTTATTTGTAGTGACGATTATTAACTGTGATTATAGGTTATGCTTTACTATTCAATTACCAATAATATATTACTTGAAATTTTCAATGGTTTGCTAACCATTAATTATTGTCTGTCACTTATCCTTGCTTACATAATCACCATTATATATCTATAAAAGCACTATGTTATTCTAATGGCTCAATACTCAATAATTCTAAAATAATTCTAAAAGCTAAAAGAGTTTACATTTGTAGAATCTCAAAATATTCAAAACACCTTAATTAAAAGGTTCATTACATAAGCTTGTCATATCAAAATCGGTACCAATTAATATACTAACTAGTGTACCAACATTAGTTACGACACATTACAAATTCCAAAAACCTCTTAAATTATGCCACATTATCAATTGGTACACCAGTTAATATATCAATTGGTACATATAGCATTATTCTATCAAAATAAATCAAATGTTTCTAGCAAACTAATAGCTACACCATAATCCAAAAGGTACATACAAACTTGTCACATGGCAATAGTAATTCAAAGTATTACTCATAAAAAATGTTCAAATCGAGAAACGACGTCCACTTTAATGCTTTCATATTGTCCTATTTCCTGCTATAAAAAACGACTTCTATTTTGATGCTTTCATATTGTCCTGTTTCCTGGAACCAAAAAAAAAAAAAAGATTGAATGAGCATACGTATCATTTTCAATTTGAAAATCTATAAATCACATAATACAACGGACAAGTGATTAGTTAATGGTCTTGGAGCATCACTCCATATCTCTTATCACTTGACACTTGTCAAGTTCTCCAAACTTTTAATTGACAGCATCTAATTAATATGCAAAGACTTGACTTTATCTAAAGGATAAAAATCATTTATAGAATTCTAATGAATTATCCATCATACATTAAACAATCAACTATGTCCAAGTTTCTAACATCTTTGTGCTATTTCTTTATAGTTGCTGGAACATAATAACATTATTGTATTAGATTCAATAATATGTTTCCAACGTATTACTTCCAAACGTAAATAAGAGC
Organism: Camellia japonica; assembly: GCA_030407325.1. Classification (NCBI taxonomy): domain Eukaryota; kingdom Viridiplantae; phylum Streptophyta; class Magnoliopsida; order Ericales; family Theaceae; genus Camellia; species Camellia japonica. The sequence goes on along the minus strand of JAPPVO010003867.1, from coordinate 61,751 downwards.
CAAAAACTAGAAAAATCTTAGCGAGTGTTCTACTGGCAGGGCATACCAAACAAACAAGAAAATTGAAACACTGAACAGAAAGAAGTCATCACTACAACTGTAATCTCCGATTTGGTATCATGAAGATAGGAGTGAGAGATAACAGCAGATTGAACGATTCAGAAGACTTGGTTATGCTTACAACAAGCACAAGCTATAGACAAATATATATGGAGCAAGCCCACACTACCTAGTTAAACATATTAGGCAAGGTAAAGGATGATTTTAGCACAAATAATACAATTTTTGTATCCACAAACTAGTATTCACTGGTCAAACCCAACTCAAATTTGAAATTGATTTAAATGCACTGCAGAAAAGCCTAAAAACCCAACTCTCCCTGGATCAACTCATTGCCAAATTAATTTCACCTCCAAAATTGACTTGCAGCACCCAGAAAAAAAAAAAAAAAAAAAAAAAAAAACCAATCTTTCTACACTTTGGAGTTACCAAATTGGAGACAGCTAAACCTCAAATTTCATACCCAACTATCAAATTCACCATAGATACCACAAATACCATCCAATGTGATTACTATCATTTTATTGTACACATACAGATATTTTTAAAAATAATAAAAAAAATTTCTAGACAAAAAGAGAGTAGGCAAACACGTACCTTGCCTTCGGGATGAAAACAGGGGTGGATCATTTCAGCCAAAACAGGCCTCGGAATAGGGCAGGGGATGACCAAACATCTCACACTTGAAATCCCCACCAACCCCAAGCTCCATTGATGACTGCAATGCAAAAGTCACTCTACCACCACTACCCTCCTCCTAGCTTCTATCCAGATTCTCCAAAACCACAAGCATCAGTCACTGAACCTTCATCATCAGTGACAGAGGACAGACATGCCAGCCAATTTAAGGCCATTGCAGGTTATTTTGGTTGCAACCATCATTCAAACCCATTTTAATTAACAAGAGAAAAAGCATACCCTAGCCTAGTAAACCCCTTTTAATTAACAAGAGAAAAAGCATACCCTAGCCTAGTAAACCCCCTAAAACAGCAGCAAGTACTTGAATCAGCCAATAAGTCCAAATATTAATTAGTAGCAGCCACTAATCAAGCAACCAACAGCAACATTCAAGGGTCTATTTTTTGATTGCATATTAGAGTTTGATGCTAAAATTAAAATTTGTAATAATGACTTACTTGAAACATGAAAATAACAATAAAAAAGAGGAAAATAATGGTATTTCTATCCCATAAACTATTTTGATAAGTGAAATACTTACCCCGATTAAAAGGGTTGCATTTCATGACTTCCAAAAGAGGATCTCTGATGTGTTTGTGGAGAAGCCTAGTCCGGAATGCCACTAGATCCATATGTCGCCTAATTTATACAATAAAATTCACATGAGTACGATAAATTTAGAGAAGGATAACATATGATAAATTAATACATCATTTAGATACATATGTTACATGTAGTTATACCTACAAACCACCAAAACTATATCTCTGTCTCATCAAAAATGCTACTTGCTCTTTTAAAGCGTTTTTTCAGCATCTTGAGCTTGCAATTGAAAACCTTGAGTTTGCAACTGATCAACTTGAGTTTTTAGTTGTTCCTTCAACTCAGTTATAGTGTTTGTCTCTCGTTCTCTCTTCATTTGAAGCCATTCCTAAGTGGTCACAACTATTAGGCATGAAGCCATGATTGGAAGGAGTGGGCCCAAATCCTAGACCTCGAACACGACCATGACGCTCTTTACCTTTACCCATCACTTGAGAATAAATATCATTTGGTGACCAAGATATACGTCCACTAACATTTCCTTCGGAGCTACTTGATTGTGACCTCATCAAATCTTCTAGTTTTTTCTAAAACATTAAAAAAAAATATGAAGAATACAAAAATCAAGTGATTATTTGCCACAAACACATTAAAATTTTGAAAATGTAAATTATTAGGTGTGCATACAATTTTTGTAGCTGCCTCTTCGTTGTCTGGTGTCCCATCATTCTTTTTGTGAAGCAGTATATATAATTTTGCTCGATCTAGTGTAATCTTACCTTTTTGCTCCTATATAACAATCACATCATTTGAGAATAAAATCATAATACAATGTACTAACCAAATACAAAATATAAAATAAGGAATGAAGTTTGAAATACCATATCATATGCATGTTGTGCATAAGTTTTAGGTCTTGCTGTATGTGCACTTGTTTGCTCTCGCCAGCTTTCCTTATTGGTCGTACTAAGTTCCTTCACTCATAAATCCAGAACAGTATGTTAAAAAAAAAAATGATATAATGACATTGTATTATTTGATAGAAAATATACATCAATGCATACCTGTCCTTCCTTTGAAAACCAATACACGACAAGGTCAGCATAGTGCTCATGGTTAACCGTTAAAGGCGCAGTAGCTACTATATGTGCTTCTGTCTTTGTCTCATCATAGTACTTTGCTTTTATACTACATTTCCAATTTCTCCATTTCTCACCCATTGACTTCAATGTTTGATGCCTAATCATATCCCTTCTCTCATCTTGAGGAATGGCAAACTTGAACTACAATTATTTGTTTTTTCATGTTATGAACATTCTTAGAATTATCAATATATCAATATAAACTTAATTTGTGCATTTCTTTGCCTAATTCTCATAAATTTTTTACTTCAACTACAATAGCATGTAAGATTGTCTTTCTCACATGCATGTGATCTCTCTCTTATAGTACAATTATCACAAAATACTTGTAGTTAGAATATTACCTCGATGATATTCCAACAAATTTCTTTACACGGATCTGGCACTTCATGCCAATTCTTATACTTGATTGGGCATAAGTGTGGCTTCCTAGCAACAGTGCCTATGAAGCGACTGAATGTACCAACCTCTTTAGAAACAACCTGCAAATCCTTGTTGAAGGTGAGCATAATGTGTTCTTCTAGAGCCAGATTCCACACATCGACCATACGTGTAATTTCCCGTGTGTTTCGCTTGGTCAATTCACCTATTACAAAACAACAATGAAATAAATCATGGAAGTGAAGGTTGACTTGTAGTTTGTACCTCAACTAAAAATCTAATAATACCTATACATAAATCATCGTCAAAGTGAGGGTTAATAGTTTGTACCTCAACTAAAAATCTAATAATACCTATACATTGCATTTCTTCTTCCCTTAACCAGTGCTCATCTAAATCATCATCAAAGTGAGGGTTAATCTCTGATTCTTGAGGTTGAGGATGTAGAACCTGTGAGGGAGCATGTGAGGGATGTGACCAACTAGAGTGTGAAGAGCCATTCGATTGACTAGGCTGTGAAGTTTCATTTGGTGAGTTAAGTTGTGAAGAGTTATTTGGTTGGCTAGGTTGTAAAGAGCCATTTGATCACTTGAGCTGTGACTCATTCTCAATATTGGAAGTTCGAATTGTTTCTTTGCCATATTTGCTAGACAAACAATAGATGTTATTAATCAAAACTAACATATTAATCAAATCAAATGAACAATTTTTATTTTTTTTTTCAACAAAAGAAAAGGACCAAAACATAACAGCAGCAGTCCAAATTGTAGAGCATTTTTTTTAAAAAAAAAATCAGCACTAAAACATAATAGTAGTAGTCCAAACTCTAGATGCTCTACTACCTCCTAAAGCTAGCTTACCCAAGACATAATCTAGTTTGATGAAGGTTACAGACAAAGTTATTTACAGTATAGGAATTTCCAAAAGAGTATGATTTCATCCATAAGGCAAGTCCAGCTTTATTATCGGATGTGTTTCCTTTTGCTGCACTGAGGTCTATGTGGAAGGGCAGATTCATTGGTTCATTCCATTACAGGAAGAGGTATGTGATTGGGGGCAGCTTTGATCAACTGAGGCAGGGTATGTGATTAAGTCCCCTATTTTTTTTCCTTTTTTGGGAAAGCCATAAAATTACTTGAGAAAGCCATAAAACTACAACTATAACAACAAAGAATGACGCACAAAAAAATTGAACACATACATTGCAATTGGGCAATTGGTGGCAGAAAAAGAAAACAAACGAAACTAGATCACTAATAAAACCAACTTCTGTGAGACAGAATAAAAGATTTATCAATCATCCTTAACAAAACAACCATAGTCAGATAAGATGCTTAGCTAGCAAGTGGAAACTTGTTTCTAAATCTATGAGAGTGGTAGGTGTCATGCACCTGCAAGATCCAATAACTATCTTCAATTCATAGGTATTTAACTAACATGCTGACTCCATGAATAAATCAAAAAAATATTGTAATTGTGACCATTGATGGGTCGTTTTACACACCAAAAATAAATATTAAACTGTACCTAAATTCCTTAGAATAACGACAAGTTCAGGCATCAATCTACAGGACAAATGTGAAATTTAACTAATTTAATTGTTAAATTTCTAAATTAATTTTGGTAATAAGATTGATGATTCATAGACTAATGACAATTAAAATAAAACTACGAACTTCAATTGGCAATTAAAAATGAAGTTTGAGATACTGATTTTTGGAAAAAAAAACCTAAGGTAATGAATTCACCACTAGTTACATAAATAAGGTTTCAAATTGGAAATCGATTGTGCTATGGTCCGAACCACCTAATACTCCACAACTATAAGTTTGAAACGTTGATCAAGAAGATTATTGCGTTCAATGTACAGGCACTAACCATCTCATGCAGCACGAGTCATTCACTCTAAACTATGATAGCAACACGACTCGACTCTCGTAGCATGGCTCGTCTCATACTTTGAATACGAAAGAAAAGAAAACCATTGCATGGAAAGCATTTAACAATCACAGAAAGTAGAATACTTGAAGAGAATAGTGAAAAATATATTTAAAAACTTTTTAAACACCATACAACTTGTTCAAACCATTACAACAATCAAAAACCAAAGAAAAACCTTATTTACATGGCTAAGGTTTCATCAAAATCCTAGAAAGAGGAAAACTAGCCACTCACAGAGGAGTGGGAAGAGGTAGAGGGAGAAGAAACCACAATAGGAGACATGCTTGAATCTTGAAAAACCTTCTCTCCAAAACCTAGCCTCTCATTTCTTTTGGAAAAAATCATAACCCTATTTTTGCCTTTTCTCTTTCCTTTTATACTTCCCAGCTTTTCAAAACAGGTTTAAAACGTTGAGCATGCAAATCGAGATATGGCTGCACGTGCAGGAAATGCCACCGCACATGCAGCGAGGGTCCTGCACATACGGGAAAAACCCTCCGCACGTGCGATTTTCCTAGTAGACTTTAGGCTTCAAGGAGGTGGGCTACAAGTGCGGAAATGGCCCTCCGCAAGTGCTGGAAATGTTTTTCAATTCAAATTCCATGTTTTTGCTCATTTTGTACTTTAATCGCATCCAACTTGATTAAAATTAAACAGGAGTAAAATGTGCAGATTGAATAGAGAATAAGGTTAAGAAATCTTAGTTATCGGCCTCAATGATATACAATTTGGCCTAAATCACACCCCCCAATTTACAACTTGCTAGTCCTCGAGCAAGTAATAAAGAAAGAAAAATAAAACAAAATCTAGCTACCTCCTCTTTTGTGGGATGAACGATCGCATTTAGCATATGTAACAAGCCTTTAAACCACAAAATTATCCCAAGTGGACGAGTATTGTCTCATGAGGGTTTCCAGAAATGATACCCACAAACATTCAATATTCATACACCTCATTCACACATTCAAATCATTTCCTCAAGTAACAATCCCAAATATCTCACACCATTAAATGACAGATATTTCACTTCATCTCATGGATTACTCAATACTAGTGGTATTCATAGATCAATTAATATGAGCATGTGACACAACAAGAGGTATTCAAATTGAAAGTAATTTTCGCACCTTGCGTGTTATGTGAAGCTCAACAATCAGTGCATTACCATAAAGCATCTAATCAAGTGATCTCAAAGTTTCATAACACAACCCCACCTTTGAAGTTCAAATTTTTTTTTTTTATTATTAAAAAAAAAAAAAGAGACTGTGCAATGTCCAGATTTCTTGAGCTTTCTAGTCAACCCATGTAGCAAGTGTTAGGCCAATGACTCCCAAACCAGATGGTTCTAGGGCATTAGGTGTGAAGACACCCCAACGAGCTTAATAACTCGAGTTAACAAGGCTATAAATCCAAACTAGTCATCCTTTTGAAGTAGTGACTGTGCAATATCTCGGTCCCTCAAGCTTTCTAATTAACCCGTGTAGCAAGTGTTAGGCTAATAACTCCCAAACCAAGTGGTTTTAGGGTACTAGGTGTGAAGACACCCCAACGGACTTAATAACTTGAGTTAAAAAGGTTACGAACCCGATATAAATGAGAATGTGCTACATGAAGATTGACGTATAACACACTACGAACATGAATGTGACAACATAAAATGGGGAGTGAAATCACAACCACAACCCAAAGTCGTTTTAGTTGTATTATTCAACTCATTGTGACAATTAACAGTCTCATAAATTAACATTCACATTCAGAAATCTTAAACTACATAAAACAGGGACGTGGTACCAGTCACATTTGACAACTTACTTTTGTTACAAAATACAAACAACCAAACGACATCGTAGCACAACATGGACCCCCAAAAAATCAGACAATCAACCACCATCGTTTGCGTGGGCAAGAAATAACCACGTCATACCCACCATGTTACAGAGATCCATTCAAACCTAAACATCACGAAATAAACCCCATATTCGAGAACACATCAACAAATCACACACAAAACATACAAAATCGACAACTCACCTAACCCCCATCCGAAAAGACCAACAAATAACTCACAGAACACACCAAATCGACAACCCACACATATACTGACAACTTCAAACCCAAAACTATCAAAACCTGAAATAGTCGTAAAACACACAAAATATACAACTCACATTACAGCTTTTGACCAATACAAACCGAAAATATCAACAATCCTATATTCACATAAACCCTAGTTATGGGTTGCTAACCAAAATCAAAGGAATCAACATTGCAAAATAGGGGAAAAGCCACGTTTGGAGGTCATCAGTCGTCATCAGTTCACTGGAGATGCAATTCAGAGCCCACTGTTCCATTACACCTTGCAGTCAAATCGCACTGCTGTTTTCTCTCGGCGGTGGCCTTCCAAATTTTGTGCAATGAAGCTTCCCTTTTCATTAGCCTAATGAGACAACATATTTCATATATTTTGTTTCCTAGCAAATAGCCTAATCAAAGCTGTAATCACCAAACATAACGTGAATTTTAAAATTCAAATTCACATCCATATAGATATGATCATAATCTATGGTAACATTCAATTTTCTATATATGGTTTTGCCATTATTTATTATGTTAACAAATAATATTGTGGGTAAATGTATCAACAAGCTTTCCACAAGACTTATGGGAACATAAGTTTTTTTTCTAACATCATATGTAGCATAAGTCTCCCAATTGGACTTATAAATAATTTTCCCTTAAAATAAAACTAAGAACTTGAATTGGCAATTAAAAATGAAGTTTGAGATACTAATTTTTGGGAAAAACCTAGGCTAATGAATTTACCACTAGTTATGTAAATAAGATTTCAAATTGGAAATCAGTTTTGCTATGGTTCGAACCATCTAATACTTCACAACTATAAGTTTGAAGCATTGATCGAGAAGATTATCGCGTTCAATGTATGGGCACGAACCATCTCAAGTAGCACGAGTTGTTTGCTCTAAACTAGGGTAGCAACGTGACTCGTCTCTCGTAGCATGTCTAGTCTCATACTTTGAATATGAAAGAAAAGAAATCTATTGCATGGAAAGCATTCAACAATCATAGAAAATAGAATACTTGATATATTTAAAAACTTCTAAAACACCATACAACTTGTTCAAACTATTACAACAATCAAAAACCAAAGAAAAACCCTATTTACTTGGCTAAGGTTTCATCAAAATCCTAGAAAAAGGAGAACTAGCCACTCATAGAGGAGTGGAAAGAGGTAAAGGGAGAAAAAACCACCATGGGAGACATGCTTGAATCTTGAAAAACCTTCTCTCCAAAACCTAGCCTCTCCTTTCCTTTGGAAAAAATTAGAACCCTATTTCAGCCTTTTCTTCCCAGCTTTTCAAAACACGTTTAAAACGTCAAACACACAAATCGAGGTATGGCCACGCGTGCGGAAAATGCCACCGCACTTGCGGCAAGGGTCCCACACGTACGGGAAAAACCCTCCGTACATGCGATTTTCCCAGTGGACTTTAGGCTTCAAGGAGGTGGGCCGCAAAGTGCGAGAATGGCCATCCGCACGTGCGGGAAATATTTTTCAGCTCAAATTCCATGTTTTTGCTCATTTTCTGCTTTAATCGCATCCAACCTAATTGACATTAAGTAGGAGTACAATGTACAAAGTGAATAAAGAATAAGGTTAAGAAATCTTAGTTTTCGGCCTCAATCAACCCCAAATTTTCATGGATTGAGATGAAAATTTGTATTTGTCAATGCAATGCAACATACAGTATATAATAGAAAAACACCTATGATCAGTTACAGGAACAAGGTGTAACTTTTCCCAATATCTTCTTAAACTTACTCTACTATGTAGGCCTCCACAATAGAAAAATGACTTGTTCTATTTTTCCCTATGGATTGTCTGGTCCATAACAAGGGCGAGCCAAAAACTTTAATCAGTAATCACTTTCCTGTGGACCAAACAGTCCTTTTGAAGTATACAATTCACTTGTGTGGCCTGGCCAATCTAATTAAAGTGGATTCTAGTCATCAAAATAGAGGGGTCTTTTGAGACAACAAAAAAAAAATCAATTGCTTTTCTGGTTGCTCCATGTGGGTCTATTGGTATGTAAACATGCTTCCAAGATGTACTTATATTTCATATCTTATAATCCTAACTATCTCCTCATATGTCTTGTCTCTACTCCAATTATTATTATATATATCATTTATTTTTATAAAAATTTTACACAATTTATTATCAAAATGATGTAATAGTAGTACTAGTGAGACATGTTGACTCACTTTTTTGTTACGTAAAAGAAAAATGATAGTCCACTTTTTTGTTAGCACAGTTTCCAACCAGAAGCTCCCATGTTCCCTCACCCACCCCTAACCCCCACCCCCTCTCTTCTGTTCCCACATTCCTCACTATCCTAATGTCTTTTTAATTGGATTTCACATTCCTCTGTATAGAAAAGTTGGGGCACTTATTCAGCCACTGCACTATACTAATGATATATATATATATAGGGTACCCCTAAGGAAAAGGGGCAATGCTATATACACCCATAAATAATTGTAGTTACAGGAGGACTATCATTAATATAGACATTCAAATGCAAAACATGGGTTGACATACATATATGAAACTAAGAAATTTGAAATTTATATTCAAAACGAAATAATGTTTTGACAATTACATCACAATAAATAAATTAGAATCAAACTAGTTCAACTCAACAACTAGACATCCTCATCTAAATCATCTTCATCGATCAATTGGTTATCAAGTGGAAGTGATATATTGATTGTTGGTTCCATCTGCATCATTTCTAGCCCAAATGAGGCTTTCATTCGCATCCACCTGAGTGCCTTCAACTCTCACATTACATGGCTCGTTATCATAATAAGTGTCAACATCATCACACAATTCACTAGTACCAACATCAAACACATCTCTCGCTTTTGTTTTAACAACTACCAGCCAATTTTCATGTCTTACATCTCCCACATAATAAACTTGAGAAGCTTGAGATGACAAGCAAATGGTTCATCATTTAGCCAGTCTCTAGTATGTATCAAATGCAAGAAATGCACGAGGTTAAAACCAATTTTCATGTCTTTCTTTCTTTCTTTTATACCTTACAAGCCTCAAAACATATTTAGAACGTCAAGCACGCAAAATGAGGTCAGCCTGCACGTGCGGGAATGTCACCACATGTGCGGAGCAAAATGAGGTCAGGCCGCACGTTCGCACATGCGAGAAATGTCACCGCATGTGCGGGAAAAACCCTCCGCACGTGCGGATTTTTCAGAATGCTTTGAACTCCAAGAAGAGAAGCCGCACGTGCGAGAATAACCCTCTGCACGTCCAGGAATGACTTTTCAATTAAAATTACATTTTTTTGGTCATTTTGTACTTCAAATGCATCCAGCCTGATTGACATTAAACACTAGTAAAATGTACAAAATTGAATCAAGAATAGAGTTGAGAAATCTCAATTATCGACCTCAATGATATACAATTTGGCCTCAATCAGAGACTGGTGTATAATGCAGAGAGAGAGAGAGAGAGAGAGATAGTGAAATGGGTGGCTGGGTTTGGGCAGGGTAAGAAGAGAGGAAAACAATGACCCTGTTTGGAAAGCCAAGGTTTGGCTTTTTTTGGGCTAAAATCCACAAAAAGACAAAATAGGCTAAAATAGCCAACAAGACAAAATGTCACATCAAACCCATAATCATTTCACTTTTTCTCTCACAAACATCACATCCAACTACAAAAAAATCCGACTCTCTTCCCAAACACAAATATTTTAGCCTACTAAAATAGCCAAAAACTAAAATATCCTACTAAAATAGCCAACTTCCCAAACGAGGCCAATGTAGTTTTACTATCAAGATCAGATTCCATAGGTTGGTAATAAAGTTTCCACTGTCCAATGCTTTTGTAAATTTCATACTTTCCACTAATTTGTAACATTTTCTTACTGCCTCGACTGGCCAATAATTGCCCCAAAATTATTTATTTGTTAAAAAGTCATTTTTTTCCATAACAAAACATGTTATAATTACTCATGTCATATACATGTTATAATTAATTTGAGAGTTTTAAGAGCAACGCTACATCTACTTAACCTCTTACTAACAATCTTACTAAAAGCATACATGTCTAAACATCATTGGATGTTTAAATCTCATTACTTTCTTTTACAACCAATCACATATGTTGTTTACAACCAAGGTTACTTGCCAAAACAACCAAAAGCAAAACAATAAAATATCAACAGAACCAATACATGAGTTAAACAATCAATTAAAAGGATTTTAATTATCCCCAAGAAAAATGTTTCATCAAAATACTAAGTAAAATATGCAACATTATTACAAGAGTACATAAACTATTGATTGAAAAATTAAAACGAAAATAAACACTAAATAAAAAAATAAAAATATCAATTGAATAAGTAAAGTACACACACAACGTAATGAGGTGCAAAGGATACCTTAGTTTCTTTTTCCGACTCCACTCATGCCATCAAAACTTCCAACTTCCAACTAAACCTATATTATTCCAAACAATTATAAAAGCATTTACAATTGTTTTCAAGTGTTGGAAACTATTTACAATTCGAAACCACAAAAAAGAGTACAGCAAATAGTGAACTTAAATCTAGACCAAGATAAACCAAAGAGAAGAATGTACACCCATAAGAAGAAAAACATGACCAACAATGACAATGAAATAGAAACATTACCCGGAGATTGAGGGGGCATGTCTCTCATCCCAGTTGAGTCTCCCAACCCTTTGAAATGATAACCGATTAGATGAAGAATGGCTTAACCAGGTGACCAAATTGCTCTAGTCTCTGTGTATATACAAGGACCCCAAGTTACATCAACCAATCAGTCAACCACTTGCAAATCAGAATTAAAACAAACACACCAACATGCAAAATCAATCTCTAAATTATGTTTTTGTTGGATATTTATGTCTACTTGTTTCCATGAAAAGCATTATTATATGAAATTAAATTTCTAACTTGGAAAGAGTAAAAACCAATTGTTAAAATATCTAGAAGAATTAACACAAACACACCAACATACAAAAAAATGTTTTATCAAACTCTAAATTATGTTTTTGCTAGATATTCATGTCAGGTTTGCTTGTTTTCCGAGAGAAATATTTAGGGTTGGTTTAGGATATTCTAAAAAAGTGTACTTTTTGACTTATTGGCTTATATGGGTTGGGTTTGGGTTGGGTTTGGGTTTGATGTGATGTGTTAGAGATGTGAGATGATTTAAATAAGATGATGTGACTTAAATAGAATAGTGACTTTTTGACTTTTTGTATTATTTAGTAGATGCCAAACTTGGCCTTAATTAACTTTTTGACTCGGGTAAATTTCTAGAAGAATAAACACAAATAAACCAAGAAAATATTTCACCAATCTGGTGTTTGGAAACTTGGGTTTGAGATTTTTTTTTTTGATTTTTTTCACTACAAAACAAAAGTTTTACAAAAAAAAAATAAATAAATAAATAAATACAAACAAAATATCACATCCAACCTCATAACCATTTCATTTTTTCTCTTACAAACATCACATCGAATTATAAAAAATCCAACTATCTTCCCAAATACAAAAAAAAAAAAAAAAAAATTTCCAATAATATCCTACAACTAAAAATACCTACATAAAAACCTACTTCCCAAACAACTACTATGTTTTGCTGGATATTCATGTCAGGTATACTTCTCTCAATGAAAAGCTTTTTTTATATGAAATCAACTTTTTAACTTGTAAGAACCTAAACCCCATTAGTAAATTTCTAGATTGTACACTATCCCTCCATTGGTAACCCATGGGACTAAATTTTTATTTTTATCAAAAAATCCATTTCCAGCAAAACTTTTAATTCAAACAGACGTATATCGGACGAACTCAACCCATGCGGTAAAGGATCCCATCGCAATCTATAAAATGATAGCAAATAAATAAATACTTTTAAAAAAAACTGGAAACAAGATACTTCAAAGAACATGAGGAGGCCTTTCCTTTTCTTTTTCTTTTTTTTCCTTCTTCTTTCCTGTTGACAAAGAGAATAGAGAGTGGTTTGCTCACCGAAAATGATTCAAGTCTTGGTGACTGCTCCTCTACTTTTCGCCGATCGCACCGACTGAGTTGGTTCTCTCAATGGATGCGGCTAGGGCTTCTTGTGTCTCGGATTTAGGATTTTATTGGTGAAAGAAAAAAAGAAGGTAAATTACAAAACAAGAATCTCGGATTTAGGATTTAAAAAAACAAAAAAGGTAAATTACAAAAGGTTTCTTTCACAAAATCAAAAATATTAAAAAAATTAAAAAGTTGACAAATTATATTAAAATGTTAAAAGATTTCGTTTTCTCTCAATTTTTTGCATATCTTTTCATAAAAAATTAAAAAAATTTCTCAAAACTTTTTACAAATCTTTGCAAAAAGTCAAAATTAGTAAATTAGTAAAATAGCTTAGTCAAAAAAAATTTGACTAAAAACTTTTTGCACATCTTTTCAACTTTTTGCACATTTTTTTACCTTATATTTTAGTCAAAAAAAAATTAGTAAAATAGTTTGTTCACAAACAAGGCCTCATACTATGATCCTTTTAATTATTGATAAATAATACCCAAAAATAAATAAATAAATATTATTTTATCATTCTTATCTATAAATTTGTATATATTATCTTCTTAATTATAAAAATTGTACAAATATATTACTTTTGAAGCATGTCTATAATTAGTGAAAATTATAGTACATTTTTTATTTTTATTTTTATTTTTTATAATTAAGGATATCAAAATATACGACTTTATAGATAAGAAAGGTAAAATAATATTTGCTAATAGTTAAGAATGTTTTAGTGTAAATAACTTTTTACTTTTCATTCTTATATGTTGACTTAAATTTATTTTAGATCTCTATTATTTCAATTTGAATAATTTAATTTCTATATTTTAAATTTAGTTTCAATCTTTCATTCCTAATTTCTGTTAAATTTTTTTATGTGTGCACCTTAGGCTATATTTGGGTCATTTTCTCCATTTCATTTTTTGTTTTTCTTTTTCAAATCCATGATCCTAACATAACATTAACAAATTAAAAATGTTTTAAAATCATTAATTTTAACCTTCAACTTAAATGGAATAATCAAATTGAAATAAAATTTAAAATGTAGGAATCAAACTATTCAATTTGAAACAATAGGTACTATAGTAAAAATTTGATCAAATTATATAAGTTAAAAGTGTGATTTATCCATAAAAGAAAGTTAAGATCTTTTGCGGCATGGGTAGGGCATTTTTAATTCTCAACTCAAATTACTACAAAATAATTTTTATTTTTTTACTCAAATTTATATTAAATTGACTCTATTTAAACTTTTACCCAAATTAAAGGAAACTAAAATATTTATTCGAATTTTTTAAAATTATTTTGTGAGTCTCAAGTTTATACTTACATTTGAGTTTGTTTATTGAAATAGGTCATATCAAATAAATAAGTCCGAAATTATTAAAGTTGAAAATCTCAACTTCACGATGAGGTAACTAAACAAATCAATGCCAGTTTCTTGATAGTGTCAGAATATCTAACATGGTTAGCTAACATAGTTCCACTCCCTAAGAAAGAAAGCAGAATCGAAGTCGGTGTTAACTTTCTAGGATTTGAATGAGTAGTCCGAAGGGTTAATCACTACCGTATATTGATGAGTTAGTAGACTTTATAACAGGACATGCACTTCTGTCATTCATAGATGGGTTTTCAAGGTACAATCTCGAGCTAGAAAACAGAGAGGGAAAAAAAACTTTTACTACACCATGAGGTACATGTTGCTACAAGGTTATGCCATTTGGACTGAAGAAATGCCAGATTAACTTCTAAAAGGGCTGCTATTACACTACTGCATGATATAATCCACAAAGAAGTTGGGTTTTATGTGGACAATATGATTATCCAATCCAAAGAAAGTGAAGGCCAGAAATTTGAAATATGGAGACCTAGTGCTCAAAGAGAACCGAGCTTCCATACATGATCCAATGGCGAAATTCAAGCCGAACTGGATGGGACCATACATCGTTAAGAAGGTCATGACAAATGGAGCAGTCATTCTAAACGATTTGGATGGGATAGAATTTACACAACTAGTTAACTTGGACAAATTGAAGAAGTAACCCTTGACGTAAGCCTAAGGGCATGTATTGAATTTGTTTGTATTGAACATTTTATTATGTCATTCATAAGAGAGAATACCATTCATTAATTATTTTATATTGTTTCCGAGTTTTGATTGGGACCTCGAATCCCCTTCCCCCAAATGCCCCTAATCGACGAAACGACGTCGTTTCGTCGTCTGAATTTTTTTTTTTTAATCAGAAAATCAGAAGAAGAAGAAAGAGAGGGGAGGCAGAGGCGGGGGGAGGAGGCGGGGGCGGGTGTTCGAGGCACATGCAGGGGGCAGATGCAGGGAGAAGAGGCAGGGGGCGGGCGGGTGGGCGGAGGAGACGGGGTTGGCAGAGGCGGAGCCGGCGATGGAGACGGGGCTGCGACGATCGGGCAGAGGTGACGGCGGGCGGAGGGCGACGGCGGAGGCGGGGCGGCGACGATAGGGCAGAGGCGACGGCCGGCGGAGGGCTGCGAGCCTCCTCTGCGAGCCTTCTCCTCTCCCCTCTCTCTCTCTCTCTCTCTCTCTTCTGAAAATCGGGGCATTAGGGGCAGGGAAAATCGGGGCAAAAAACATTTTCCACACTCTATTATGTCATAAATGGATCATAATAAGGAAAGTGATAACTGTATTTGAGTAATAAAAGTTGGGCACAGAAGAAGGGCAAGATTTGAAAAATCCAAAAAAAAAAAATTACTAATAATCAAACCAAATACAAACAATACCAAAAAATAAAATATCTCTTTGATTGGAAATATTTTTCAAATTCCGACAAGATTCTCACGGTTGTTTCCGATGAATCTTTGATGATGGAGTGTAGATTGGAGATAATAGGATGTAGATTGGCGATTGTAGAACATAGATTGAGAAAATAGAGTCTAGATTGGTGATAGTGGAGGTGGTTGATGAACGGCGGTGGTGGATCAATGGCGGTGGAGCGTAGATCGGAGATAGTAGATTGTAGATCGGCAACGGTGGAGATGGTTGGTAAAGGTGATGGACGATGGTGGCCGATGGCGGTGGTGATACTGAATAATGATTGTGGTGGTGGCTACGGTGGTAGTGCATAGTGGTGATGGCAGCGGCGGCGATAGTACACAATGGAGTAAAGTTCTTAGATTGTAGAGAGAGGTGGAGAAGTTCTCAAATTGTAAAGAGAGATGCAGAAGAAGAGAGAGAGCGAAATCTAGAAAATTATAATGAGGGCATTAAAGTCATTTAAGGACTTAGTGGTACATATAAAATCTTTCAAAAGCTAATGGGTAATAAGTTGATAAAGTAGGACTATCTTGTAATAAGCCCTAAAAATAAGAGAGTAGTTCAAAGGTCCCTCGAATACCATTATTCTGTTAGGAGCATTAACTATTCTAATAATAATAATAATAATAATACTAAAGAAATTCATTGCCATTTCAATTTTTATTTATTTACTTAATTTTTTTTAATAATTGGTGCAAACACTGTGAGAATCAAAACATCAAAATTTCTTTCCATATATGAAACCATTTTGAGAACATGTTTGAGCAATTTTAAAAATATGAAGTCATTTTAATTTTGCATTTAATTTTAAAAAGTAAAATTACTAAACAATAGTAATCTTAAAAAATATTGTGTTAATCTTAAAAAATGATTGAAATACAAGAATTTTAAAAATATTAATTACAAGTTCTAAAACAATTTGTACAGATGAGAAAAAGAAAATACATCAATTGACTTAATAAATCAATTAAACTATTAGATTCTTTTTCTAATACATATATTGATTACAAAATATTATTAATGATATCTGTAGTAGTGTTCAGTTTTTTTTTTTTTTAATTTTTTTTTCCTTTTAGATTTGTATATCTGTAGTAGTTGGTTCTACAAATATATATATATATATTAATTTAAATTAATAAAATCAAATCTTGTAACGTCCCGAAATAATTATAATAATTCATCCACAATATCCAATATATAACAACAACAACAATAGGGGTATCCTCCATCAAATCCAATATGATATACAAAAGATAAACATATGCATCATACATTTATAAAGCCTAATCTTGAATTTATAGCATATGTTGCAAGTTAAAAGAGAGAAGGGAAGATAAACAGATAAAAATGCCCCGAGGGCTTACATATTTCCAAGACAAGGCTTGGTTACAACAAAAGTGGACTTTAAGTCCAATACATTTAAAGCCCTTGGCTATACAAAACAAACTCAACAAAGAAGCTCTTGCTCCAGATCCTCCCAAGCTAGTGCTTTGGCAGAGGTATGTCATCAGCACCTGAAATATTTTTCCCACATAGGATGAGCCAAAGTCCAATAAAGATAATCTAACACAATATATGAATCTTAACAAAGATATAAGGGTGAAATGCATATGTAATGCTCATGACAAAACGGTTTACATTTCTTTTCCCAAAACCATGTTATGCTCAGCTTATGCCATAATTCTCAAGTCATGTTCTTTACAATAGAAAACAAGAGGGGGGGATTCTCAACCGATACAACCTTTCACGGATATTTCGTCCGCCGAAAACCATCAAACGACATCCATGTAAACGTAGCCTATACAAGTGCTACTATTGCCATTTTACGGATATTTTGTCCACGGGAACCGGCACCCATGTATACGCGCATTTTTCGGGACTTTCACCCTAGATACACCTGCCCACTTAATTTGGTGATATACACCTCTTTCTAACATTCACCCATTTTTATTAAAGTCATATACATTTGCAATGTATTAAATGAGCAAAATTTTCAATGCACATGGATGAGAAATTAGTTTCAATTTACCTAATCCTCACGCAATTTCTACAACAATCATAGCTATCTTCTACCAATAGCCCAAACCAGATATTTCTAAATAAATATAAAATCTCCAATACAGATAAACTTTCCAAAATTCAAGGAGTGAGAGATAATACATATCCAACTCCACAATCCATATCAATATCCATATGATTTTACGTTACCAACATTAATGTCATTTATTTCTACAAAATAAATACTGAGACATTTAGGGCAAAAACCCATTTTCCTCCATAGTCCATTCCAAGTACCAAAATCAACAATTTTCTCATAACTCAACCTCATTTACACTTCCCCAACCATTTTCAATACAACCATTTAAAAATCCCTCTTTTGAATTTTAAACCAAAACCCTAGATTTGTTCATAATCCTTCAAATCACAATATTGTTTATGAAAAACAAATAACTAAGTTAAAAATCATAAAAAGGTGTAGAGAATTCCTACCTCAAAGCTAGAAGACGATTGAGAGAGTAAAGGAACTTCAACAACGCCAAAACTCAACTTTGATCGAATGAAAATGAAGCTCTAGATAAGCTCTACTTTCTTAACAAAGGAAGCAGGGTGGAGAAATGGGCAGATCTTGGTGTATTTATAGAGAGAGAGTAAGTCCTAGAGAGAGAGTGTCTTAACTTTAGGGTTTTGAAATGTTTAGAGAGGGGAAGAGATGAAAAAGTGATGTAAAAAGTAGCTGTTACGAACTAATATACGTATAGTCCACTCGAGTGTAAGAAATGACGCTCGAGCATCCAGAAAAAAAAATGATTATCCTCGAGTGCAAGAAATGACTCTTGAGCATAGAATATGCACTCTTAGTAGTTTTATAGACAGAAGACAATCACTCGAGTGCAAGAAAGGTCGTTCGAGCACACCACTGCTCGAGTGCAGGAAACACCGCTCCAGCGTAGAATACTCTCTCCCAGTAGTTTTGCAGGCCTGCCAAAGTACTGAGAGTCCACAAAGCCCGCTCGAGTGCAAGAAGTGACGCTCGAGCGGAGGAGTAAAATTCTGGGCAACAAAAGTTTGAAAACCAAGCTACTAACCTGTTCCAAACGCAACCAACACAATCCAAAAGCCAAACTCAATGAGGGAAAAGAGGAATAAGACAAGAATAACAATACAGAACCATGAAACCCAAGTCCAGAATATCAAATAGATCGGGTCTAAAACCAGAATCGCTATAATCTCCCCCCTTAAGGAATTTCATCCCTGAAATTTCAAATCAAGTTTTAAAACTATGTTTAAACCAATTACAATAATGATAATTAATCAATTTCATTACCATGATCCATTCTCCAGTCATCCATTCTGATCAACTTGATACACAAGTCCCAACATTAAAAGTACAATTCACATTTTCCAAAACATACACAATGTTTATATTAAACTAGCGTTTCCAAAACATATACAACACATACAATGTTTCCCTACTTTCAAAACATATACAATGTTTTTCATACTTCATTAACATAACATAGTTCCAATACATACTCAAACATTAACAAATAAGTCCAGATACTTCTTACGGACCTCTAACTCACGTTTCCAAGTTGCTTCTTCAACTCCGTGATGTCTCCATAACATTTTTACTAAGGGAATTGTTTTGCCTCGCAAGACCTGGTCTCAAGTATCCAAGACTTTCACCGGTCTCTCCTCATATGAGGCATCCTCATCCCCTCTAAGTTGGTCTAATCCAATACGTGCGATGGATCCGGCTCATATTTCCGAAGCATACAAACATGGAACACATCATGAATGCCGGAAAGTTATGGCGGCAAGGCCAAGTGATAGGCTAACTCTCTAATCTGCTCAAGGATCTCAAAGGGCCCAATAAATCTAGGGGACAACTTCTCACTTTTTTCAAATCTCATCAAACCCTGCCTAGGTGATATATTCAAGAAGACATGATCTCCTACCTCAAAAGAAAAAGGTCTCCTCCTATGGTCGACATAACTTTTCTGGTGACTCTGGGCCATAGCCAACCTCTTACGAATAAGTGCAACTTTGTTCGTCATTTCTTAGACTAACTCTGGGCCCAACATTGGTGTATGACCCACCTCGGCCCAACACACAGGGGATCTACATGGTCAGCCATACAAGGACTTAAACGGCGCCATGCCAATACTCGACTGGAAACTGTTGTTGTAGGCAAACTCCACTAAGGGCAATTGCCTCTCCTACAACTCTTTAAAGTCAAGAGCACAACCCCGAAGCATATCCTCAAGGATTTGAATAGTACGCTAAGACTGCATTCTGTAGGCTTTGCTACAACTGAGCTATGAAACGCGGATCTCTATCTGAAACAATCGTTACAGGAACTGCGTGCAACCTCACTATGTCCCTAATATAAAGGTCGGCAAGATAATCTACCGAGTCACTCATGCGCATAGTTATGAAGTGCGTCGACTTGATCAACCGATCAACTACCACCCAAATCGCATCACTACCCCGTTAAGTCCTCGGAAGGCTTACAACAAAATCCATCGTGACATGCTCCTACTTTCACTCGACTATAAGCAAGGGTTGCAATAACCCGCTGGCCTCTAATGCTCAGCCTTCACTTGTTGACAAGTAAGGCACTTTGATACAAACACGTCCACATCCTTCTTCATTTCCCTTCACCAAAACTGGCGACTAAGGTGGTGATACATCTTTGTGCCTCCCAGATGCACCACTAGGCGTGAATGGTGAAACTCTCGAAGTACTTACTCTCAACAAGACTCCGGCACGAAAAGACGGTCACAATATCTAACATTCGAGTTAGGATATATATTTAAGCCTTTCTCTACCTTCCCACTAGAGATCTTCTTCCAGAGGGTTTCTACCTCAAGATCACTCTTCTGCGCTTCTATTACTCGATTCACAAGTGTAGGTTGTTCAACTACCAAAAATAAGGCTACAGACTCAACAGACTCTCCAAGATGCAAGTCAAACTCCCTAATAGCACCTAACATCTCCCATTCTCGAATGACAATACTAGCCACATTGCCAATGGACTTCCTACTCAAGGCATCGGCTACAACGTTGGCCTTCCCCGGATGATATTGCAACTCAAAGTTGTAATCCTCTATAAACTCCATTCATATTCTCTGCCTCAAATTCAAGTCTTTCTGTGTAAATAGATACTTCAGACTCTTGTGATTAGAAAATACCTCAAACTTCTCACCATTCAAATAATGTCTCAAAATCTTCAAGGCAAAGATCTCTTATGTGTTTTCAACTGTCGCGAGCTATATGTAGACACCCCATTTTTGACCGACCTTAAGACTCAGACGTCACTGATTGAGTACTTGGTGATGCTGCATATCGTGCTCGTTCAGAACTCTCAGAGTCTCGGCTGCGAGCCTTGCCTCCGGACTTCCGGACTCTTTCGTGCCTTGCCTCGGTTTGCGAACCAGGTTCCGTTTTCTCCGTTTTCTCTTCCCGAAGGGAGGGAGGGGTCTCGTAGATCATCTCTCAGTGGCCGTAGGCTACGTTTCGTGGTCGTAGGCCATTTTTCCATTCCGGAGCCCGGTTATCGGTTTTCGGAGCCGTCGGCCGTGTGCCTCGGTTCGGGACCGCCTAACCACCTCTGTTTACTCCGGTTTTTGGCATACATCTTATTTCCTCCCTTTTGAGGGACACTGTGGTCCGAGAGACCAACTTCATGGTCGAACACCACCTCCGGTGCTTAACAGTCAGTTTTCGGGGCCCCAGGCCGCGCGTTTTGGCCCCCGAACCTTCGATTTGCATCGGTTTGAGTTCATTTTTGGCAGAGACCTTATTTTCATTATTGTGAAGCTTGTAGAAGGGTGGGAGGCCAGCAATTGTTCTGAGGACCAGTTTTATTCCTTCATCGTCCGCCGTCGCCCGTTTTCCTCGCTAGAAAGCTAGTGTTGACCATTCCCGGGCCACTTTCTTTGGCCCTCAACCACATATTTGTGTTGTACACACCTGGGAGGCCACCAATATTGCATGGCCGGCCAGAAACTCTTCCTGACCCTTTTGAACCCCTCTAAAAAGTTGGGTTTTCTCTCTCCTGTTTCACATTTTCAGGGTTTCAACCACATAGCTGTGTTGTGAACACATGGGAGGCCACCAATATGGGCGGCCGGCCAGCTTTCTCTGCTTGACCCTTTTGACCCTGGCCGGCCGGCCAAGGGAGGTGGCTGGCCGGCCACCTGAGCTCCCAAAAACTGGCCGGCCATGCTCCCCTCAGCAGGTTCCTTACAGATACACCCTCCTTTCTCCCCCAGATTCTGTATCCGATGGGGGAATTTTTGGGGGGGAAATTTGAATTTCATATTTCCCCCATTTTCTCCACTCCTTTGCCTATATAACCAGCACTCCCAGCTGTGTTTGGGAGGTTACAAAAATTTGCTTTTGAAGCTCTTGCATTCAATCTCTCTCTCTCTCTACTCCAAGCCTCAAAACCCCAAAATCCTACACCATTTCTACTCCATTTCCAAGCCAACCAATCCACACTCCATTCCAGCAGATTGGAGGCTCTTTCCAGGGGCTAGGAGCACCACTTCTTGGACTAAGAGGCTGCTAAAGTTTGGTTCTACAAGGGTGAGTCCCATTTTCCCTCTTTTGCGCACTATTTTGATTTATATCCTAGCTCCTTGTGCTTACATTTTTGGGCTCCGACCCTAACTAGAAATAGTCTTATTTTGATCTCTTTTTCATGTTTGATTAAGGGCCTTTCCCTTTTTGAGGCTTCCTTCTTACCCTTTGTGTTTAAACCCTCTTTTTAGCCTATTTTTGCATAGTATTTTAGACTTATTTGTGAGCTATTTTAGACTTGGTTGTAAACTGTAAAGTACCTTGTTTTGAGCCCCTCTTCAATTTTGTTGAAGGGCTCCTTGCCATTTGGGGCCAGCTGCTGTCCCTTATCTCTATTCTCTCTTTTATGGCCATTTTTGCATGATAGATTAGCCCTATTTGTGTTCATCTTTGAGACTTGTTATAAATTGAAAAAAGGCTTGTCTTGACATCATCTTCATGTTTTATTAAGGTTCCATTTTTTTTTGAGCTCATATGCTATCTTGTATGCTTGGTTGCCTCCCATTTTGAGCCTTACATCCTAGCCCTTGTTGCATGCCTTGTTTGACCTTCTAGCCACTGGAATCCAATGGATTTCCAGTGGCTTTGATGCTGTTTTGAACCTCCAAATCAGAGGGGGGTGCCCCCCTCTCACATTGACTTGTTTGGTGGTCATTTTGGCCTTCCAAAGCGACCCCATCTTGCATGCTTCTTAGTCACATTTTAGGGTCAATTTGGTGAGATTTAAGACTATCATATTTTATTTTCAAATTTTATTTGGGGCTGCCACATGTCTATCTTATATGTGCTTAAGAATCCCTTTGCATGCCCTCTAAAGGAACTTCTCATTGGTGCATGTGTTGGCTGCATTTCCATAATTATTTGGGCATATTTTGGCATGTTTTATTCATTGATTTTTTCTGGTATGGTGAGATTCCATGTGCTTCATATACTTGCCATGTAAACCATGTTTGATAGTCAAAATCGCATGCTATTTTAAGCCATCTTGCTAGCACTTTTTGGCCACACTCTAAACTGGAAAAGTTCATGTTTTGGGACTGCCTTGACTCTTTCTTCATGCTTCATGTTCAAATAATGCATGCTTTGTATAGCTATAAGTCATTTCATGTGCCCAGTTTTGAGTTCCGGGTCTCATCTCATGCATCGGGTGCCATATTGCCATGTTTCGGGGCTGTTTAGCATCATATTTTAGTGCTGAAATCCACATGTTTGTATGCCATATTCCATGCCTTGCCATGCTTTGGTAGAGTGGCATTCGTGCCTTAAGGTCGGTCCTCGGTTTGCGTGCATGTGTGCATGCATCTCGAGTGTCTCATTTCCATCTTATGGCCACTGATGTGAGTGTGGCTGAGGTCCACTCATGTTGGTGTAAGTCCATTATGCATTGTGCATGCCATTTCATTTCATAGCATTGTATATGCTAGGTTGTATGTTAGCGCATTGTGTATGCCATGTTACCTCGTGCATCGTGTATGCCATTTCATAGCATTGTGCATGTTAGGTTGTATATTAGTTGCATTCATGCATGTCATGCATATTGCATTGTGTTTGGGATAGGAGTTAGCCCGAGCACTAGAAACGAGGTACGTTTCATACTCTGAGTGACGGAACGTGTCTCAATTCCCAGTCGCCGACACTCCGGATTATCCATGATGGAGTCTCGGCCTTGTTGTGTTTATATGTGCATTCATTCCACATTGAGTCGTGCAAATCGACTCCTCGGCCATCATGCATCGATATGCGTGATTGGTGGCACGAGGATCGATGACTACGCTCCCTAAAGAGTAGTCAAGCATACATATGTGAAAATACATTGCCATGCCCCTTTCCTGCTCTCTGTTGTAGCAAATCAAGAATCAGCAGCCTTCCGGAGCTTGGCGCGCTTTCCAAGAACAATTGCAAAACAGAGGCTAATTGGGGCATCACAGTGGATTTCCGCGCAAAGGCAACCCGAACATACATCATGTATCATTTGGATCAGAGTTGAGACAATCCTTGGCTTGCATGCTAATTTATTGTTTTCCTAGTTAAATTTGTTAATTAGGGCTTTGTATTTATTCGGACTGTATTTATTCGGGACTGTATATTATTCTTTCAGACCCTCCGAATGAGGGCAATGTTGTAATAAGTGTGCGTGAGTGTGATGTATATCTTCCAACCCCACGTCTTTCTCCCTTTTATTTACCAGCTTACGATGGTTAGATTAGGGCATGTTTCAATTAGCATACAGTATGATAGCATGTTTGCATTCATTCATCTGTCTTGCATGCACCGGGCTCGGCGCATCATACTAACTGCATTTGTATTTCAATCTCAAGTTGAGTACTTGTTAGCTGTTGCATCTCATATGCCATGTTTAGAATAGCCGAGCCTGCTATAGTTGCATTTTTGCATGTGTTGCATTAGGCATTTCTGTATAATTAGGACCATGCATGGATTTCTAATTAGCTTCTGTTTTGGCTTGGAGTACTCGGTAAGTTTTTATGCTTTAGCATCCTTGCATGCGTGTGAGTGACTGCCATGAATAGCATGCTTACCATGAGGCTATATGCTTATGTAATATAACTGCCTGAATGCCTGTGGGTGAAGGTTGGGTTATTTGGATTGGAACAATGCATTTGACTGTGAGTTTTAAGCCCACTAGATAGTGGCAAAATCCTATTTTCTAAGCCCACCCGAGGGTGGCAAAATCTGCATTTTAAGCCTACTTGCGAGTAGCAAACCGTCTTTCAAAAAAAACAAGCACGAAATGTTTTGTTCCAATTCAGGCGACCCGGTCTATACTTATATGCTGTGCGCATCACATAGTAAATCTAGGCTAATAACTGGAATAAGAATGCATAAGGTTTTCAAAATTCGATATCATGGTTAGTAGAGGCCGATCTTTGATCGGGCGAGCGGGGGTGCTCACGAAGTGACCTTCCCCAATCGTACCCAAGTTCCCGAGCCGAGGCAACTTTGGTGATGACGGACACGTGGCCTTAGGCAAACGAGTCAGGGTTTCCTAAATTTCCCAAAAATAAAATATTTAGGTGGCGACTCTGTATCTGGCAAAGCAGTCCATGTTTGGCACTTCTTTCAAAAAAATCTGTTTTCTCAAAACGATTTGCCGGATTTGGACTCTTTGGTTCAGATCAAGAACCGTGACAATTAGAGTCCTGAACTGTAGTGAGCCCAAGACGAACGGAACGGGGGGCTCTTCCCTCCCGGGGCGTTCGGGGACGTCTACAGTTTCTGGCGACTCTGTTGGGGAATTAGAGAACTTGACTCGAACTCATGATATCTGGTTTTGACTACACTTGTGTGTTTCTTTGCATTGCATTTGCATTGGTGCGCCTAGGACACTGTGTTTGCCATCTGCTATTCCTGAACGATTTGCCGGAGGCTTGTCTTGTCAAGGCATGACCATAAGGCTGACCGGTTGTGGGCTCTGCCAGTATGGGAACACAAACCCCGGTTTTACTGGGGCACCCTTCTTGACCATTCGACCTAGTGCATATCGAAATCCGTAGTGACCATTCCAAACTAGGACAGGTTGCTTACCCGATATAGGTTGTTTGAAACCGCTGCGTGCGTAGTGAAACCCTAGCTTCTGACGAAATAGGGCAGGGAAACCCTACCCCAACATAGGGGTGTTTTGGCTTTCACTTATCTATTATGTGTTGTTAGAGTGCGTCTCTACAGGGAAATGCATGTATCAGTTTATGAGTTTGGGCATTAGGCCTGCGGGTACCAGTCAGTGTTTGAGAATCAGTTATTTGCGGGTATCAGATTCAGTCTTCGGGGACAGTGATTCAGGGATAATGATCAGTGTTTGAGGACAGTGTGTATTCAGCTTATCAACCGTGTGTTGTTATGTCCAGCTGTGTGTTGTGTATTTATTTAAGCTGTTACACTGTTCATTTATTTGGTTGTTTATTTCCTTATTGCTTTATTTATCTTTCTGCTAGGACAGGGGGGGTTTTGGCACAATTGCTTCCGACCCAGTAGATATTCCCCAAGCACTTTGGACAAGAGGTCGTCGGCTCAATCGATCTGAGGATCTGGTTGACGGACAGCCAGTGTTCCATTCTCTACCCCCCGTTGTCAGAAGAAAGCCGAGAAAACGTAGTGTGTCTGAGCAGAGGTTACCAGAGCAGTGGTCTACCCTAGCAGTAAACAGTCGGGTTGAGGTCCTAGTTTCTTCCATAGAGATACACATACCGGTCAGTCACCAGGATCAGCAGAACATAGCCGAGATGGAAGAAATGATGCGCCAAATCCAAGAGAGTATGAAGCAAATGCAGGAGGATGCTGTCCGCCAAGCAGAATTCTCTAAACAGCAGGCCACAATCATGGCCCAACAAGCAGAACTAATTACCCGGCTACAGCAACAAGCCGGAGCATCAGCCTCACATCCAGCTCCTCCTCTACCAGGGTTCCCCCTACCCGAGCAAACACCAACTACCCAAAATGTCCTGCCAAACATCCAAAACACCTTGCCAAATGTCCAGAACATTCAAGAGGACACAGACCTTCCAACGGGGCCGGCCCCACCCCCGCTTCCACCTCAATCATCCAAAGTACATACACCCGTGAACCACCCGGACTCTCCCTTCGAATTCGAGGTAGACCCTACAGCACTGAAACTGAGCAAGCTCGAGAAGCTATTCAAAAAATCCTAAGGGGGTAAAAGCTATCCCGGATATCGAGGACGGATATACCGATGTGGCTGTGACGCTACCGGATAGATTCAAGATGCTGCAAATTGATCGCTTCGATGGATCTGGTGATCCCATGGTCCACCTCCGACTATTCTCAGATATACTACGACCAATGGGCCTCACCAGACCCCAGAAGCTTTCGCTATTCGGCCGAACCCTATCAGGAGTGGCCACTATCTGGTATGCGAAGTTGGAGGATGATGTCAAGTGAAGTTGGGATGAAATGGCCGAGGCCTTTGTTGCGCAATACTCTTACAACACCCAGATCGAGATTACAACTCGTGATCTCGAAACAACAAGGCAGGAGCTCAAAGAGAGTTTCTTAGATTTTGTGACTCGGTGGAGGGCGAAGGCCTCGATGATGACTTTAAGGCCCACTGATAAGGACCAGATCAGGATGATTGTGCGTAATCTCCAGCCAAAATTGATGCAAAAGATGATTGTACTCCCTTTCCCCACCTTTTCGGATCTGCACGAGATGGGGGTACAAATTGAAGATGCAATGAAACAGGGTCTGATTGACCAAGACAGGGAGCAACCCCGGAGAACTTCTATACCCAATATAGCATCAAAACTCGACATGTCAATCAATACAAAAGCAAAAGGAAGTCGGCAACCGACAACCTATATATCACAACCCCTACACCCCTGCTCCAAAACAATTTGTCCACTAATAGGTGACTCTACACTGAGAGGAGATGCTAACTGAGCCAACTTTAACCCCAAAGTCGATGCAAATGCAAAAGAGATATATGAATGGGATGTACCCGTATCAATCAACACATTAGTAATCGAATTGCATAACAAGAAAGTACCTATTACTACTGAAGGCACTAGTATTAGGTCTGGCACGGTAACAACATACACACGCCCTGTAAGTCTCTGATCAACCTGTTCACCCCTCGGAGGATAAGCCTGAAGCACTGACTAAGCCAAAGGGGCTTCCTGATTGGCCCTCGAGGCATGAACCGACCGTGCATGCAGGTGGCTCTGAGTCCACCTTGAGCTAGACGCACCAGGCGTGCCACCCAACTAAGGGCAACTTCTTCAAGTGCCCTGCCTGCCCACACTGATAACAAGTGAGCGACTGCCCTCTCCCCTGACTCTAGCTCTGAGAGCGAGCCAAAAATGAACCAGACTGTTGCCTTCCTCCTCTCCGCAGGCAAGCTGGAGACTTGTGGCCCAACTGACTACACTTGAAACAAGTGACATCTCCCTGACCACCTCTCCCAGAACCCGAACTTGGCACTGGAAAAGTGGACCTCAATTGCGCTCCTTGGGACTGTTGTGGGGTAGAACCCCTCTGCCTCTTACTATCCCCCTGAACATCCTGACCTATCTTGGAGCCCCTCATCTGCTCCTCTTCCATCTGCATTACGGTCTCAAGATGAGCTGCCGCCTTCATAAGGCGTCCATAATCCCTAATCATTGAACTGGCCACCTTGAACATGAGCCCGATCCTCAACTTCTTCTCGAACTCTAAACAATAGCGCTTCTCAGTCGCCATGAGTTCCAGTGCAAACCTCGACAAGCTAGTAAATACAACCTCAAACTCGGCCACTGGTGTGCTTAACTGCTTGAGTTTAGAGAAATGGTCCCTCAACTTCTCCCTAATAGTAGGAGGCAAGAACTCATCCGAGAAGACGCTAACAAAAGCCTCTCAAGTCACTCCAATGCGCCAATGCGCATATTTTCACCACTGACCTGCATCTTCTTTCAACTAGAAGGATGCTAAGGTCACTCTCAGTCCGTCGTTCTCGATGCCAAGCATCTCGAACGTCTTCACTATTTGCTCTAGCCATTCATCCGCTTTCAGTGGTTCCTTGGGATCACCCAAAAACTCGTCTGGGTTAGACTGGAAAAACCGCCTCTTTAAGAACAACAGCCCTGCCTCAGCTACTTGGACCTGGACTTGATTCTCAGCCCTGAGAATGTCTATGGATTCTCGCAATTCTTCTGCCATTTTGCGGGCTAAGGAGCCCATGGCCTACTGACCAACTGGTTCGACTACATGGCCTGACCAACTCCTTCCTCTT
Source organism: Camellia japonica (assembly GCA_030407325.1). Lineage (NCBI taxonomy): Eukaryota > Viridiplantae > Streptophyta > Magnoliopsida > Ericales > Theaceae > Camellia > Camellia japonica. Next base: position 32,738 of record JAPPVO010003867.1, on the reverse strand, counting down.
GTGTAGGAATATCATCTGGTAAAGACACTTTATGCCTCCTAGGCCTACTATGCCTACCATCACCACGTCCACGTCCTGATGTGATGGACAACAATAATTCACTCCACATAAGCACATAGCCACATAAACACATACGAATTTCATTCTCAAATAATGACCGTCTTACGGCATTGCCAGAGTTCCAATTAGAAATAGCAGTGATTAAGTGCTCTTCTAATAAGACTTCTAGAAACCTGTAGACCCAATCAATATCCTAGAAATTTAATCTCATACCCATATAACCGTATAAGCATGCTATCACATAAGCATACCATACACACAAATATCTCTGACAAGCTAGATAAACCCATTGTGGTGATAACCACTTCCCACGTACCCAAAGTATTCAAACCCGGTACGCTTTGATACAAAGTTGTAACGCCCCGAAATAATGACAATAATTCATCCACAATATCCAATATATAACAACAACAATAATTAGGGTATCCTCCATTAAATCCAATATGATATACAAAAGAGAAACATATGTGTCATACATTCATAAAGCCTAGCCCTGTATTTATAGCATATGTTGTAAGTTAAAAGAGAAAATGAAAGATAAACAGATAAAAATGCCCGAGGGCTTACATATTTCCAAGACGAGGCTTGGTTATAACAAAAGTGGACTTTAAGTCCAATACATTTAAAGCCCTTGGCTATACAAAACAAACACAACAAAAGAAACTCTTGCTCCAGATCTTCCCAAGCTAATGCCTTGGTGAAGGCATGTCATCAGCACTTGAAATGTTTTTTCCACATAGGGTGAGCCAAAACCCAGTAGAGATAAGCTAACACAATATGTGAATCTTAACAAAGATATAAGGGTGAAATGCATATGTAATGCTTATAACAAAACGGTTTACATTTTTTTTCCCAAAAACATGCTATGCTCAGCTTATGCCATAATTCTCAAGTCATGTTCTGTACAATACAAAATAGGGGGGGGGGGGGGGGGGGATTCTCAACCGATACAACCTTTCATGGATATTTCATCTGTGGGAAACCATCAAACGGTGCCCATGTAAACGTAGCCTATACAAGCGCTACTATTGTCATTTAATGGATATTTCATCCGCGGGAACCGATACTCATGTATACGCGCTTTTTTTGGGACTTTCACCCTGGACACACAGGCCAACTTAATTTGGTGATGCACATCTCTTTTCAACATTCACTCATTTTTATCAAAATCATATACATTTGTAATGTATTAAATGGACAATAATGTTCAATGCACATGGCTGAGAAATTAGCTTCAATTTACCTAATTCTCATGCAATTTCTACAACATTCAAAACTATCCTCCACCGATAGCCCAAAACAGATATTTCTATACAGATATAAAATCTCCAACACAGATAAACTTTCCAAAATTCAAGGGGTGAGTGATAATACATATCCAACTCCACAATCCATATCAATATCCATCTGATTTCACATTCCCAACATTTATTTCATTTATTTCTACAAAATAAATATTGAGACATTTAGAGCAAAAATCCCTTTTCCTCCAAAGTCCATTCCAAGTACCAAAATCAACAAATTTTTCATAACTCAACCTCATTTGCACTTTCCCAACCATTTTCAATACAACCATTTAAAAATCCCTCTTTTGAATTTTAAACCAAAACCCTACGTTTGTTCAAAATCCTCCAAATCACAATATTGTTTATAAAAAACAAATAGCTAAGTTAAAAATCATAAAAAGATGTAGGGAATTCCTACCTCAAAGCTAGAAAACGATTGAGAGAGTGAAGGAACTTCAACAACGCCGAAACTTAACTTTGATCGGATGAAAATGAAGCTCTAGATGAACTCTACCTTTTTAACAAAGGGAGTAGGGTGGAGAAATGGATAGATCTTGGTGTATTTGTAGAGAGAGTAAGTTCTAAAGAGAGAGTGTCTAAACTTTAGGGTTTTGAAATGTTTAGAGAGGGGAAGAGTTGAAAAAGTGATGTAAAAAGTGGCTATTACGAACTGATATACGTATAGTCCGCTCGAACGCAAGAAGTGACACTCGAGCGTCCAGATACAAAAATGATTACCGCTCGAGCACAAGAAGTGACGCTCGAGCGCCAAGACACAGTGAAAAAGGGCATCACCGCTTGAGCGCAAGAATTGATGCTCGAGCGCAAGAATTGATGCTCGAGTGTAGAATACACACTCTCAATAGTTTTACAGACAAAAGACAATCGCTCAAGCGTAAGAAAGGTCACCCAATCGCACCACCGCTCGAGCGTAGAATACACTTTCCTAGTAGTTTTGTAGGCCTGCAAAAGTACTGAGAGTCCACAAAGCCCTCTCGCGCACAGGAAGTGACGCTCGAGCAGAGGAGTAAAATTCTGGGCAATAAAAGTTTGAAAACCAAGTTACCAACCTGTTCCATACGCAACCAATACAATCCAAAAGCCAAACTCAAGGAGAGAAAAGAGGAATGAGACAAGAATAACAATACAGAACCGTAAAACCCAAGTCCAGAATATCAAATAGGTCGGGTCTAAAACCAAAATCGCTATATATCTAATATCGACCAAATAATGATAAATATTTAGTGCATTAGCTATTTTATCAATTGAAAAAGACACATTAAAAAAAAAATTAATTAGTACTTTTGCATTACAAAAAATAAAAAAAAATAATTTCAAATGAAAATTATAATTAATATTTAAATAGCACAAGGCCTCACTTCAAATTTCTATCTTAGGCTTGGTTGTCCCCAGCTACAACGCATATGCATGTGGTTTAGCCTACTTTGGCTAGATTTTCCCTATCCACAAAACTTAGATGCCCCTTAGAATCCAAACAAAAGTTCAAGGATGGATTATATAATCACCACATTGATTTCATAAAAAAATCGGGGTTTGTGTTTCCATACTAGCAGAGCCCGTAACCGGTAAGCCTTATGGCACGCAGCCTCTAGCAAACCGCTCAGGAATAGCAGATGGCAAACACGGTGTCCTAGGCGAACCAATGCACATGCAATGCAAAGAAACACACAAGTGTAGTCAAAACCAGATATCATGAGTTCGAGTCAAGTTCTCTAAATCCCCAGCAGAGTCGCCAGAAACTGTAGACGTCCCCGAACGCCCCGGGAGGATGAGTCCCGTTCTGTTCGTTTTGGGCTCACTACAGTTCGGACTCAAATCGTCACGGTTCTTAATCTGAACCAAAGAGTCCAAATCCGGCAAATTGTTTTGAGAAAACAGATTTTTTGAAAGAAGTGCCAAACATGAACTGCTTTGCCAGATATAGAGTCGCCACCTAAATATTTTATTTTGGGAAATTTAGGAAACCCTGATTCGTGCCTAAGGCTACGTGTCCGTCATCACCAAAGTTGCCTCGGCTCGGGAACTTGGGTACGATTGGGGAAGGTCACTTCGTGAGCACCCCTGCTCGCCCGATCAAAGATCGGCCTATACTAACCATGATATCTAGTTTTGAAAACATTATGCGTTCTTATTCCGGTTATTAGCCTAGATTTACTACGTGATGCGCATAGCATACAAGTATAGACTGGGTCGCCTGAATTGGAGCGAACATCTCATGTTTGTTTTGAAAATGGTTTGCTACTCGCAAGTAGGCTTAAAATGCAAATTTTGCCACCCTCGGGTGGGCTTAGAAAACATGGTTTTGCCACTATCTAGTGGGCTTAAAACTCACAGTCAATGCATTGTTCCAATCCAAATAACCCAACCTTCACCCACAGGCATTCAGGCAGTTATATCACATAAGCAAATAGCCTCATGGTAAGCATGCTATCATGGCAGTCACTCACACTCATGCAAGGATGCTAAAGCATAAAAACTTACCGAGTACTCCAAGCCAAAACAGAAGCTATTTTAGAAGTCCATGCATGATCCTAACTATACAGAAATGCCTAATGCAACACATGCAAAATGCAACTAAGATAGGCTCGGCTATTCTAAACATGGCATATGGAATGCTACAGCTAATATGTATTCAACTCGGAATTGAAATACAATGCAGTGAGTATGATGTGCCGAGCCCGGTGCATACAAAACAGATGAATGGATGCAAACATGCTATCATACTGTATGCTAATTGAAACATGCCCTAATCTAACCATCATAAGCTGGTAAATAAAAGGGAGAAAGACGTGGGGTTGGAAGACATACATCGCACACACGCACACTTATTACAATTTTGCCCTCGCTCGGAGGGTCCGAATAAATAATACAGTCCCAAATGAATAATTACAGTCCGAATAAGTACAAAACCCTAATTAATTAACAAATTAATCTAGGGAAACAGTAAATTAGCATGCAAGCCTATGGACTGCCTCAGCTCTACTCCGGATGATGAATGATGCACGCTTGAGTTGCCTTGCGCGAAAATCCATTGCGATGCCCCAATTAGCCTCTGTTTACAATTAAGCTCGGAATATTGCACGGAGCTCCAAAAGACTGTCGGTTTCTGATTTGCTGCAACAGAGAGCAAGAAAGGGGCATAGCAAAGTATTTTCACACATGTACGCATACCTCGATCCTCGTGCCACCAATTACGCATCTCGATGCCTGATGGCTGAGGAGTCGAATTGCACGACTCAATGTGAAATGAATGCACATATAAACACAACAAGGCCTAGACTCCATCATGGATAATCCGGAGTGTCGGCGACCAGGAATTGAGACACGTTCCGTCACTTGGAGTACGAAACGCCCCTCGTTTCCCGTGTTTGGACTAACTCCTATCCCAAACACAATGCAATATGCATGACATGCATGAGTGCAATTCTAACATGCAACCTAGCATACACAATGCTATGAATTGAAATGGCATACACAATGCACTAACATACAACCTAGCATACGCAATGCTATGAATTGAAATGGCATACACAATGCATGATGGACTTACACCAATATGAGTGGACCTCAGCCACACTCACATCAGCGGCCATAAGATGAAAATGAGATAATCGAAATGCGTGCACATATGCACGCAAACCGAGGACCGAACCTAAGGCATCAAATGTCACTCTACCAAAGCATGGCAAGGGGTGCAATATGGCATACAAACTCACAAATTTCAGCACTGAAACATGATACTAAATGGCCCCGAATCATGGAAACATGGCACCCGATGCATGAGATGAGCCCCGAAACTCAAAACTAGGCACATGTATTGACTTATAGCTATACAAAGCATGCATTATTTGACTATGAAGCACAAAGACAGAGCCAAGGCAGTCCCAAAACATGAACATTTCTAGTTCAAAGCATGACCAAAAGATGCTAGCATGATGGACTAAAATAGCACGCAACTTTGATTAGCAAACATGGGTTACATGGCATGTACATGAAGCAGGTGAGAACTCATCAAACCAGAAAAAATCAGTGAATAAAACATGCTAAAACATGCCCAAATAACCTCTGAAATGCAGCCAACACATGCACAAATGATGGGTTCTTTTAGAGGGTCATACAAGGGGTTATTAAGCACATACAAGATAGACACTTAGCATGGAAAAATTAACTCTAAAAATCAAATATGATAGCCCTAAAACTTACCAAATTGGCCCTGAAATCAGTCAACAAAGCATGCAAGATAGGGCCTCTTTGGAAGACCAAAAAGACCATCAAGCAAAACAAGGTGAGAGGGGGTCACCCCCCTCTGATTTTGGCCTTCAAGAATACACCTAAGCCACTGAAAATCTGCTGGATTTCAGTGGCTAAGAGGCCAAGCCATGGCTAATGCAAGAGCTCTAATGCATAGCCCTAATCATGGAGAGATGAAGCATGCATAGGGGGAAGACGACCCCAAACAGAGGATAGACCTCAATCAAACATGAAGATGATGTCAAAACAAGACTTTTTTCAGTTTGTAACAAATCCCAAAAATGTTTACAAGTGAGGCTAAAACATGGTGCAAAAATAGCCCTAAAAGAGAGATAGAGGACAAGGGGCAGTATCTGACCACAAACAGCCAAGTGCCCTTCAACAAAGTTGAAGAGAGGCTCAAAAAAAGATACTTTACAATTTATGACAAATCTCGAATATGCTCACAAGCAAGGCTATAATATGATGCAAAAATGGCCCTAAAAAAGAGATAAAGGGCAAGAGGCAGTAGATGCCCTCAAACAGAAAAGAGCCCTTCAACAAAGTTGAAGAGGGGCTCAAAATAAGGCACTTCACAGTTTGGCTCGAAGCCCAGAAATGCTCCTAAGTAAGGCTAATATATCATGCAAGATAAGGGCCAAAAGGAGGGATAAAGCACAAAGGGTGGGTAGAAGACCTCAAAAAGAAAAAAGTTCTTGATCAAACATGAAGATGAGCTCAAAATAGGACTATTTTCAGTTTAGGTCGAAGCCCAAAAATGTAAGCAAAAGGAGCTAAGATATAGAACAAAATAGTGCAAAAATGGGAAAAATAGGAGCTTACCCTTGTAGAGCCGACCTCCAGCAGCTTTTGGTCCAAGAAAATGAGCTTTCAACCTCTGCAAATGACCTCCAAGGGGCTGGAATGGATGATGGAGGTGGTAGGCTATGGGTTGTAGTGCAAAAATGGCCAAGAAACTAGGGTTTTGGAGCTTGGAATAGTGAAAATGGAGGGAGAAGGGGGTGAGCCTTGGCTGGTTTTTTCTAACCCTTAGAAATGGAGGTGGGGGGTTAGTTATATAGAGGGAGAGGAGTGAAAGAAAAGGGGGGAAAAACAATTCAAAAATGGAGCCAAAAAGGCAGACCCTCGGACAGAGGGTCTGGTGCAAAACAGCTGGCACAGCTGTAATGCACCAGGAGGGACAAAAATGGCCGGCCAGGTGCAAAAGGTTCAGGTGGCCGGCCGGCCACCTCCCCTGGTCGGCCGGCCAGTTCAAAAGGTTCAAGTGGCCGGCCTGCCATCTTTTCTGGTCGGCCTGCTACTTTTCCTGGTTTTTCAGGATAAAAAATGGATCTGCCGGAAAGAAAGGTGGCCGGCCAGTGATTGGGAAGTCCAAAGGTGGCTACTAGGTGTCCAAATTGAAGCCTTGGAAGTTAGCTTTCCAATGGCGCAAACCTTGCATTAAAATTCCTCTTGTGCAAAAAGTTATGCCTGTTTTGGTGAAGCCGCGCAGATTCGGTCCAACCGGAGTGATGCCCTACTTCAATCAACCATATCTCCCCCGTCCGGAATTGGCTTTAGGAGATTCTTGAGTACAAAATGAAGCCCTAGAAGTCTTATTTCCAACGGTGGTGGCCTCATAGCTTGATTCCAAGTATGCAAATGAATAGGCCCGATTCGACGAGGGCTGCTCGACTCTCTCTTAACGGTTCATGCCCATTTTCTCCCCCAACTGGATTTCTTCCCTCTTCTCCTCTTTTCTTCAACTTCAAACCCCTAAGCAAGGTGTTTTGAAAGATTTTTCAAAGATTTCATCTCTCTTTCATTCATTTCCACTTTGTCCTTGCTCGATTTACCGAAAAGCGCAACATTTAACGAAATGCGAGCGTCGGAACATCGTAGGAACTTTATTTCAAAAACGTTTTTGAAAGAGAGGGTTTTAAGGTCTAAAACCATTCAAAATAGCTTTGGTCCAAAATGGGGTGTAAGGTTGAGATTTGACTCTCTCTCATTGCCGAAGAAATTGAACCTTTGCACTGCACACCTTTCTCCACCATGTAAACCATCAGTCGCGTCCAAGTCTTAAGGGCGGTCAAAATGAGGTGTCTACGGTTGCCCCTCTTTGACAGAACTCGGAAGTCAAGAAGTGACGGGAGTGAATGTCAAAGCCCAGAGACGACCTTTTTGACAAGGCCGAAGACTTGGACAAACAAACAAAGTACAGACAAATAAATGGTTGCGCCCGCAGGCTGCCTACGTATCCCTTTGCAAGGAATCAAACCAGCGTAGTTCAGGGGCAGGATGATATGCGGGAAGGTTTTGATGATTGGACTTATACGCTACGAAGCCGGTTTGAAGATTGGACTTATACGCTACGCGAAGCCGGTTTAAAAATTGAGGATTTATGCAATGCACTGTAATGTAGTGGCTAAAATGCAATGTAATAGCTAAGAGGTGAAGGTACTTTATGGGGGCAATTGGCAATGACTTACCTCATGCCGCTGGGGATCTTTCGCTTCTTCTTGGTTGAACCGCAGGTACTACTTTTCTCCCTGACTATGGTCGCAGCTTTCCCTATTCTCCAACAGGGTGACAGACTAGGTTGATTCGGTATCCAGAATTAAGGTGCATACATATGCTATCTCAATCTATGGGGCTGTCATACAGATTTCAAGCCGAGGATATACCCCTGGGTATTTAAACCAGACTTTAGTCTCGGAAATCCTGAACCTTTGCATTCTAGGCAAGAGCCATTCGAACTCTAGTTTCCACCGTCTCAGTTGGTCTCCCAGGAACTCACTACTAACACAGGCAGGTGGCTATACCAAACCATCGAAAGTCGTTCGGGCACGACAAACACCAAAGGAATTACACCTTTAGAGGATTTAAGGTCTCCTAGACCGGAAAGTGCACGAGATGGTGCGAATAAATGCAAGTGCGATGCGCAAAACAGCGCGAATGATGATGCAGGATTTAAGGTCTCCTTAGACCGGAGGATTTAAGGTCTCCTGGACCAGGTGAGTGCACAAGACAGTGCGAACTAAAGGTGCACAAAACAGTGCGAGTAGGGTGAATGCACAAAACAGTGCGATGCTAAAGGTGAGGTGCGCAAGATAGCGCGATGCAATACACTAACGAGTGCAGGTGAGGTGCGCAAAATAGCGCGAATGATACAATGCACAAAATAGTGCGATACGCTAAACAGCGCGATTGATTTGAAATGCACAAGATAGTGCGATGTGATATGCAAAGCACAAAATAGCGCGATGAATGCAATGCACAAGACAGTGCGATGGAGGTGCGCAAAATAGCGTGAATGATAAACTGCACAAAACAGTGCGATTGTGGTGCGCAAAATAGCGCGAGTGATAAACTGCACAGAATAGTGCGATGCGCAAAATAGCGCGAATGTAAACTGCACAAAACAGTACGATTGTGGTGCGCAAAATAGCGCGAGTGATAAACTGCACAGAACAGTGCGATGCGCAAAATAGTGCGAATGTAAACTGCACAAAACAGTGCGATTGTGGTGCGCAAAATAGCGCGAGTGTAAACTGCACAGAACAGTGCGATGGAGGTGCGCAAAATAGCGCGAATGATAAACTGCACAAAACAGTGCAATTGAGGTGCGTAAAATAGCGCGAATGATTAGAAATGCACAAAACAGTGCGATATGCTAAACAGCGCGAGTGATTAGAAATGCACAAAACAGTGCGATACGCTAAACAGCGCGAGTGATTTGAAATGCACAAGACAGTGCGATACGCTAAACAGCGCGAGTGATTTGAAATGCACAAGATAGCGCGATACGCTAAACAGCGCAAGTGATTTGAAATGCACAAGATAGTGCGAGTGAGATACAAAGTGTAAGTGCACAAGACAGTGCGAGCGAGATAAAATGCACAAGAAAGTGCGATAAACTGCATCTTCTATGCAAGTATGGGGGCATTTTCCATGCAAAAGATACGAGCATTTTCTATGCAAGTATGGAAGCACATTCTATGCAATATTGAAAGCAAGCATATTCTATACATGAAACAAGCAAAGCATATTCTATGCGGAATCGAAAGCAAGCATATTCTGTGCATGAAACAAGCAAAGCATATTCTATGCGGAATCGAAAGCAAGCATATTCTATGCATGAATCATAACGATGCGCGGCACGCATGCAACAACAGTGTATATGAAAGTTCACATTCTATGCAATAGAGGAGCATCAAATATGTACTCTGGTGCCTCTGATTTGCCTCTTAGAGGACTTTGCAACTCACTCAGCTCAAAAAGGGCACACCATGTTCATATTGGCAAGAGATAACATCTGCATGTGAAACCCTCGGGTGCTGCTTGGACTGCCATTCTGACTTGAAGCAGGCTTACACTCGGGGTCGAGATACACTCATACTCCAGAGAAACAGCGAGGCCTGAGAAGGTGCACCTGGAATGCAGTCTCGGATTTTGCTAAAGTTGAAACATGCTGAGATGCTCCAAATTTTCCCTCTTTTCTTTTGCTTTGCAGTTTGGAACCTAAATAGCTTCAGATAGGTCCTTGTTTTACTATTCTGACATGACCTGGGTTGAACCCTGCGGCTTTATGAAAGAACTGATCCTTTTTTGCACAAATGTGGAGAACGACACGGCACTCTGAGCACAAAACGATTTTTGAAATTGAAATGAGAAAAGGGTTCTCAACCGGGTATTGAGCCTACAACTGACCACAGCCAAAATGACTCAACAATGGAAAACAAAGGTAGAACGACCTAAACACAACTCAACAAAGGAAAAACAAGGTAAAATGACCTAAACACATTTGTTGACACTCAAACGACTTAAAACAAGAAACGAGACAAACAAAACGCACAAACACAACACTCAGCTGTGTTACAAAGGCGAGAGACCTCTCGGTGCACGAGGAGCCAGTTTCTCCGGGTATTGTTTCCCACCCTTTCTCATTTGTGATTCTCACATCACTCGGCCCTCAAGCTCTGTTTTTTCTGAAAAAGCCCTTTCCTCACTTTTTCTCTCAGCGCACACCTCTATTCTTCAATCTCTCATTTTAAATCCCTCCCCTGGGTGGTTGATGGATAAACAGAAAGTTGTGGGCTCTTGCCCCTAGCATTCCGCTAGATTCTTCTTCTTCTGCACGCAGCTAGTGAGTTTCTCCCATAGAGGGGTTGCTACAACTGGGTGTGTAGCAAATCTGCAGCTGACATCGGTTGACGATGCTCTGCTGGGGAGTTTGGACGTGATCAGATCTGTCCAGATGAGGGAGTGGAATATCTTGATCCATTCCAGTTCGTGCTTCGCACTTGGCTTGATACCTCGTTGCTCGGAGGGTGAGAGAGCTTTCAGCCCTTTTGCTGTTAACTTCAGTTGTGCCCTTTTCTGGCAGGTAGAGTGCCCTTCTTGGCAAGTATTGTGGCAATGGGGAAAAGACAGAACACTTGACTCAACTGTGCCCCTAGTTCATCATTTCGACCATTTTTTTTGTTTTTGGCTTTATACTAAGACAATTTTGACCAAAATGAGAGTTAGATTAACATGCTTGTTCAATTTTCTGATTTAAAATCATGCAAGTTAGGCTGTGAGCACTGAAAATTTTCCCTTTTTGGGGTCCAAGAAATGGTCCAGTTTTGGAAAAATGGAATAATTAGAGAAAATTAGTCAACCTCATTAAAAATTCTCAAAAGCTATTTTTGCAAACGGCCATTGCTCAACGAGCACGGAACCCGCTCTTGAGATGCACAACTTCAGATCCGAAGGAAAATTGCCCCCTGTTTGAAGAGAGCTTCCTGGCAACGGAAAGTTGCCCCTTGTTTGAACGGCACCGCAGCGTATTGAATGGCAACGGAAAGTTGCCCCTTGTTTGGATAGCACCGCGGCGCATTGTAGTCAGTCCTCAGAGTGACGAACACAACCAAATTCTCGGATTCAGAGAAAGCAAAGATGATCAAAACCATTACATGGACACAGTCGAATTTTGAAGTGTTTTACGGCTGGACTTCAGAATGAAGTTGCCTACGTATCCCAAAGATGGGAATCAAGCCTCATGTAGTTCGGGGTTAAGGTACACTCAGGTATTTAACCTCTCCTTTTTATGCTCTAACTTTTGCCAAGGCGCCTGTTGCGGGTTTTCAACCTTGCGAGCTTTGTTTTTCTTCTTTTCGATTCTTTTTTTTCTTTTATTTGCATTTTCTTCATTTTTCTTTTTTTTTCTTTTTTTTCATTCTTTGCATTTTTCTTTTTTTTTTTTTCTTTTTCTTGCTCTAACTTTTGCCTGGGTCGCCCTTCCGGGTTTTTGGCCCAGCGAGCCTCTCAAGGGTAAAAGTGTAGCTTTGTCCATGTCAGATGGTTTTGAAATCCTGAAGTTATCTGAATCTAGAAGATTGGCTGCTGTTCGCTGACGATGCAGGAGTTCTTCCAATGGGGGCCGAATTTGCCCCTAGTATTGTGGATAGGAACTTGGTGACTCATCTTTGACTCTTCGAGCGCATCTGACATTTTTGCCCCTTGTTCGGGGGGGGGGGCTTTTGATTTAGCTTCGCAAGCTTCCTTTGATCACATCTGATATTTTCGCCCCTAGTTCATGGGCTGCTTCTGATCCGGCCACACGGGCCTTACATTGTGGTTGACCGTTGAACATTCTGAGCTAAGGTTCAAGATTCGAAAACAAAGGGGGATCGAGTCTTGAGGCTGAGAGCCATCCTAAGCTGCACGATCTCAAGAGTGATTCCACACAAGTATTCGCAGGATCGCGCAAAAACATTTTTTTTGAAATCTTTTAAGAAAGCGACTAATCGCTCGTGTGGAAGACGATGTGAAACCAATCTAGATCAAGCCAGGATCTTTCTCAGTACTCACATTAACAAACATGATCTCATTCATTAAGGGCTTAGCATGCCTCTCTTTCTCTCAATTGATCAAATTTTTGCAAATCCCGAGGAATTCTTTCCTCTTCGTTTTCATCACAGTGTTCAAAAGGTTTTGAAAAACTTAGGTCAGAGCAATGAGTTCGAGGCACAGAAAAGTAGGCGAAAAGCACTGCCATTTCATTCAGAACTTCTGGCACACCTGGCACAAGGCAGAAGCGAACACAAGAATGTGAAAATCACTGCTGTTCATTCAAATCTGTTGGCATTACTGGCTCCAAGGCAGAAACAGACTCAAAAGAAAACGAAAACATAAAACAAGCAAGTGATGTCCGAGGTAACACCCCCGAAATCACCCGACTCCAACAAAATAGGACTGACTCGTTACAACAAGACAGACCCAACTGACTCAGTAAGAAAAGACTGACTCTATACAAAACAACAAGACTGACTCAATGCCCAAGTTAGAAAGCACAAAAACTGGTGTTTGCGTATTGCTCAGAACAGCGCGTGCCATTCCCACGTCTGGAGTTTAATCGAGTGCCACCCGCAGCTGGTTCATTCCCCGATCACATGGTCACATTATCCCCCAAGTTCACCGATCCAGTGCCGATAGACTTTGCAGAGCTTGGCGCGGCAATGACCCCGTTGTCAAATAGATCCTGTACTTCATGGCGAAGACGGAAGTAGTTGTCGGTAGTATGGCCAGTTTGCTGATGGAAGGCACAGTACTGGGCGGCATCATGCGTAGCCGGAAGAGGATTTGGGAGAGGCCGAGGCTCAAGGGGTTTGAGATGGCCTTGTCCAACAAGGACTTGGAGAGCTTTGGACAAAGGCATATAGAGGGCATGGAAGACCCTCTGACCTCGGGGTTGGTACTTCAAGGTTTGTGGATTTTTGCTGGACGCACCAGTAAAGGGATTGGCAGGTGCTGGCCTGGTTTGTTGATCTCTTCCGAGTGCAGGATTATAGCTGAAAGGAACATTTCTGATACAACGACCCTTCTCCCGGCTTGCCCCTTGATTCAAACTGCCCCAACTTGAGTGGCGAAAATGTCGTCCACAGTTTTTGCAACAACTGCGAGCACTTGCTCTTTGTTCAGTCCCTCGGCTTTCAAAGCCTCAACAGCCAACAGAAGATGTTCATGGGGATCCATGTCCGCCCCTATCTTGTTCTTTCCACTCGCCTCCACTTTGCCAAGGAATTGACATTCCTCAAATGCAGCCCGTTCCAAGACTGGGGAGCCTTTTGACATGAACTCCCTGGTATGTGATGTGGTTGATGACGGAGCCAATGTCCCGGAGGCCAAATCTGTCACAGTTCTCCGAAGATCTTCGATCATTCTCTTCAGCTCAGAAGTAGTGGGTTCACGGGTTTGAGATGATTGAGGTTCAGGTGCACCCATCATGCATAAGTCCATGCTTTCTGGGATAAACACCTCAGGCTTGGGTAGATAGGCTGGGGTGATGTATATGCTGGGGTCATAGGTGGATGGCAGTATATGGATAAGATTGAGGTAGGCAGGAGATGTTTGGTCATTGGGGTCTGAAGGTGGAGCTATCATCCGATTGTCGATGAGATTTTGGACCTCATGACGAAGGCGGTAGCAACGGTCGGTGCCATGACCGCGCTGCTGATGGTACACACAGTACTTGGAGGGGTTATGTCTGGCTGGGGTCGGTCAGGCAGAGGTTGAGGATCGAGGGTTTGAGGTACCCTCTTTCCATCAGGACTTTTAGTGCGCTAGTCAGGCTCATATAGAGAGGGGTGAAAGTTCTGCCCTGAGCTCGGGCTGGGCCGACGTTTGTAGGCTTGGTTTGGCAAAAGGGTTGGTTGTGGCAACTGTATTGATTTCTGTGGTTTGGGAATAGCGCTACTACCAGCATTGGCACTCCCTGAAATCACCCTCCTTGTCGCTTCACTTGTTCTGGGAATGATCCCACTGTTGAACGCATTCTCGATTGAACCCCTAGTTCATGCAAACTTTTGAAAGTGAATAGCGGAGCGACTATCAACTTTTGCAACATATCATGCTCGAGGTTTCGCACCATCATCTGCACTTGATCCCTCTCAGAAGGGCGACGATCTGTCATTTGTGCTGCCTTTGCTCTCCACCTCGCAACGAATTCCACAAAAGGCTCTGTTGGGTTCTGGCGAGTTGCTTCAAGCTCTTGGATGGTCATTTCAACTTGGGTATTGTAGGAATACTGATCGACAAAGGCCTTAGCCAGTTCTTCCCAGTTTTGCTTCACTGTATCCTCCAACTTGGCATACCAAGTGGCTGCTACACCCGACAGGGTTCTTCCATACAGAGAGAGTTTCTGTGGCTTAGTCAGACCCATCGGCTTCAGGATATCCAAGAAAAGCCGGATATGTACCATAGGATCTCCAGACCCGTCGAAACGGTCAATATGTGGCATTTTGAATCTGTCTGGGAGTTACGGCAGCCTCGGTGTACCCATCCTCAATGTCGGGAATGGAGTTAAGGCCATGTGCCTTTTTGAATTGCTTCTCAAGGTTTGCAATTTTCACTGCGGTCAGATCGAGCTCATTAACATCAAGGGGATAAAGCCTCTCATTAGGCTGCACCAAGGGTCTGAAAACTCGGGCTTGAGCCAACCCTTCTCGAGGATCTGGACCCTACAAATCTTCAGCTGGCGGAAGTGGGTCAAAGTTCGGCTGGGGTCCCAAAGCTGGATGTGAGGCAGATGCCCCAGGTAGGCGCTGCGTTTCAATACTGGTCTCAGTCTGCATGGCAGTTCCCTGATTTAGCGCTGCTATCACGGCCAGAAATTCTTCCGAACCTTGTGCCATCACGGTCTGCTGAGTCTTGAACAAAGGTGATGTGATTGGCGACTGACGGATCAGATGAACCGGTGAGCCCTGATTGGCCTTTCTTTTCCTTGCCTCAGCGAAAGAACACCGGTTTCCCTTGAATCGAATTTCTGACCTAACAAAGTCTATCAGCACTAGTCCAATGTACCCGGGGGATATCGAAGCCTTCTGAAGCTATAGTTCCAGGACTATCTAGCAAAAGAGAAAACATGCAGCATCTCAGCCTGATTTCACCAAAACAGATATGAGCATAACAGGATGACTATGCCCTCTACTGAATTCTGCCCCAAAATTCGGCCTGTAAACTGTTACCCTCAGGTAAACTGAACCCCAAAATACTGAATTGGTGCCCGCAGGCCTGATGCCCAAACTTGTAAACTGATACATGCATTCCTGTGGAGACGCACTCTAAAAGCACATAACAGATAAGTGAGAGCCAAAACACCCCTATGTTGGGGTAGGGTTTCCCTGTCCTATTTTGTCAGGAGCTAGGATTTCACTATGCACGCAGCAGTTTCAAACAACCTAACATCGGGTAAGCAACCTGTCCTAGTTTGGAATGGTCACTACGGATCCGAATATGCACTAGGTCGAATGGTCAAAAGGGTGCCCCGGTAAAACCGAGGTTTGTGTTTCCATACTGGCAGAGCCCGTAACCGGTAAGCCTTATGGCACGCAGTCTCTGGCAAACCGCTCAGGAATAGCAGATGGCAAACACGGTGTCCTAGGCGAACCAATGCACATGCAATGCAAAGAAACACACAAGTGTAGTCAAAACCAGATATCATGAGTTCGAGTCAAGTTCTCTAAATCCCCAGCAGAGTCGCCAGAAACTGTAGAGGTCCCCGAACGCCCCAGGAGGATGAGTCCCGTTCTGTTCGTTTTGGGCTCACTACAGTTCGGACTCAAATCGTCACAGTTCTTAATTTGAACCAAAGAGTCTAAATCCGGCAAATTGTTTTGAGAAAACAGATTTTTTGAAAGAAGTGCCAAACATGGACTGCTTTGCCAGATATAGAGTCGCCACCTAAATATTTTATTTTGAGAAATTTAGAAAACCCTGACTCGTGCCTAAGGCCACGTGTCCGTCATCACCAAAGTTGCCTCGGCTCGGGAACTTGGGTACGATTGGGGAAGGTCACTTCGTGAGCACCCCTGCTCGCCCGATCAAAGATCGGCCTCTACTAACCATGATATCTAGTTTTGAAAACATTATGCGTTCTTATTCTGGTTATTAGCCTAGATTTACTACGTGATGCGCACAACATACAAGTATAGACTGGGTCGCCTGAATTGGAACGGAACATCTCATGTTTGTTTTGAAATGGTTTGCTACTCGCAAGTAGGCTTAAAATGCAGATTTTGCCACCCTCGGGTGGGCTTAGAAAACATGGTTTTGCCACTATCTAGTGGGCTTAAAACTCACAGTCAATGCATTGTTCCAATCCAAATAACCCAACCTTCACCCACAGGCATTCAGGCAGTTATATCACATAAGCAAATAACCTCATGGTAAGCATGCTATCATGGCAGTCACTCACACTCATGCAAGGATGCTAAAGCATAAAAACTTACCGAGTACTCCAAGCCAAAACAGAAGCTATTTTAGAAATCCATGCATGATCCTAACTATACAGAAATGCCTAATGCAACACATGCAAAATGCAACTAAAATAGGCTCGGCTATTCTAAACATGGCATATGGAATGCTACAGCTAACATGTATTCAACTCGGAATTGAAATACAATGCAGTGAGTATGATGCGCCGAGCCTGGTGCATGCAAAATAGATGAATGGATGCAAACATGCTATCATACTGTATGCTAATTGAAACATGCCCTAATCTAACCATCATAAGCTGGTAAATAAAAGGGAGAAAGACGTGGGGTTGGAAGACATACATCATACACACGCACACTTATTACAATTTTGCCCTCGCTCGGAGGGTCCGAATAAATAATACAGTCCCAAATGAATAATTACAGTCCGAATAAGTACAAAACGCTAATTAATTAACAAATTAATCTAGGGAAGCAGTAAATTATCATGCAAGCCTATGGATTGCCTCAGCTCTACTCCGGATGATGAATGATGCACGCTTGAGTTGCCTTGTGCTGAAATCCATTGCGATGCCCCAATTAGCCTCTGTTTACAATTAAGCTCGGAATATTGCACGGAGCTCCAAAAGACTGCCGGTTTCTGATTTGCTGCAACAGAGAGCAAGAAAGGGGCATAGCAAAGTATTTTCACACATGTACGCATACCTCGATCCTCGTGCCACCAATCACGCATCTCGATGCCTGATGGCCGATGAGTCAAATTGCACGACTCAATGTGAAATGAATGCACATATAAACACAACAAGGCCTAGACTCCATCATGGATAATCCGGAGTGTCGGCGACCAGGAATTGAGACACGTTCCGTCACTTAGAGTACGAAATGCCCCTCGTTTCCCGTGTTTGGACTAACTCCTATCCCAAACACAATGCAATATGCATGACATGCATGAGTGCAATTCTAACATGCAACCTAGCATACACAATGCTATGAATTGAAATGGCATACACAATGCACTAACATACAACCTAGCATACGCAATGCTATGAATTGAAATGGCATACACAACGCATGATGGACTTACACCAATATGAGTGGACCTCAGCCACACTCACATCAGCGGCCATAAGATGAAAATGAGATAATCGAAATGCGTGCACACATGCACGCAAATCGAGGACCGAACCTAAGGCATCAAATGCCACTCTACCAAAGCATGGCAAGGGGTGCAATATGGCATACAAACTCACAAATTTCAGCACTGAAACATGATACTAAATGGCCCCGAATCATGGAAACATAGCACCCGATGCATGAGATGTCACGCCCCACTTTTTATTACTCGAGGTCATTACCAAGTTCATTAACTTAATTCAATTTCAGAGATAATATGCGGAAATAAACTCATACATTCAACCCATAGCAATGGATATCAGTACTCTCATTCGTATACAAGTAAATGTTTCATGGACATACTAATAAATTGCCCTTAGGCTTACAACTTTTAAATAAACAACTGAAGGGTGTAACCCTTTTACACATATGGCGTTCCGCCAACAAGAAAGAGGCCCCGTGGCCAACAAATAAGTAGATCCAAATCTTGCAGCTCAACCTGCTAAACACCTGAAAAAGATTCAACAACGTGGGATGAACATATAGTCCAGTAGGGATCTCAACTTGATCCTTAACAATAACAACAGTACAGATAGCTATGATCATGCACACTCATTCTTATACTAGAATAGTAATGTGACAGTTTAGACAAAATATATATATATAAATATATATAAACTTTTCTCAAAAACAACTATTTCATTCAACGCTATAAGCGATTCATCTTTCCTTTTTTCCTTTCATTAACCCCGTTCCCAATCTTTTATACATAAGCAACTACTTAGGAAATAAATTCACTAAGACCACTACTATTCTCCAATTTCCACACATACAACAGATGTGCCTTTCTAGAACATATTTCTAAAATGTTTGATTCTCTTTACACTTCTAAAAGACAAAGGGGTAGCAACTAATACATGATTAACACAAGATAATCCAATTACAATTTCATGACACGAATGTCTACATTGCCTATGACACATAGTCTATGGCACAATTCACCTTCCAATTATGGCTCAGAACCTGGCCAAATAACTCAACAAGGGTTCCATCTCTCATTAACAATATTTCCAAATTCAACAGGGATAACAAATCAAGTTAAACATATATGATAACATAACGAATACACATGTTGGTATCGTAACAATCACAATCAAACTCACTTCCATACTTCCCAACTGATACACATTTTGGCGATATATCATATCAAATAAACAAACACTTCGGTGGACAAGCATATGAGCTGTATCACACTTCTATAGATAAGCATATGAGCTGTATCTCTGCAATAGGCGCGCATATAAGCAGCAACCCTGGGTCCATCCCCTATCTTCCCATAATCATTAACCGGTTTAGAGGTACATCCCCTATCTTCCCCTAAACCGTGGAGTACATCCCCTATCTCCTCCCATACACAAGTAATGCATATAAACACAACGTCATATACACAATCAATCAATAGTGTAATGTATACACAACAGTTCAACGCAACCGTGTCATCCTCCACCGATGACCAAGGACAAAACCTCTAGATGCAGGTATATTGTACATCTATAAACATACTCAATTGTCATGAGATTATCAACTTATCACTAATACTAACATAGTAGTATAAGATACAACAATCCAACATTCATACCCATTCCAAAGTACTTTTCCCATTCCACAAAACCAATCCCACTTCCTTTTATTTTCAAAACCAACTTCATCCCTTTTGTTTCCACAAAATCAAATCCAAAGGCAATAGAGCCAAAACTCATTTTTATCAACCACATTCTTTTCAAAGTCATTCCAATTTAATTATATAAATTAAATCATAACCATTAAATTAGGGTTTTCCTCCCTCTTTCTCAATATTGAACAAAAGGCCTCAATCATCTAAAATAACCAACAATGGCTTCCATTAATCCAGAATACCCAAGTATTTACCCAAAGATCAAACCCCTCTATTAAATTATTAAATCAATAAATATTAGGGTTTCCTCTCCTTTCAACAACAACTAGCTAATTAACACCCAATTAGCCCCAAAACACATCTAATAATCATGGATCTAAAACCAACAACCAACCCAAAGTTCAACCTCATGAATTTATACAAAAATCCAACATGATATAGTTTTCATGCAATACAAAAATTACCACATGTCTATCTATAGATGAAGTATTGAAAAAAAGCAAGGAGAATCCCTACCTCAAGAACCAAGCAAGAAACCAAACCTAGAGAAGAATCCTACGCAATCTCGAATTCCAATCGGTTGAAAATGTTCATCTCCTCTTGTTCTTCATCCTTGATACAAGAATCATGGTGGGTTGTTGATCAAAGTAAAGGAATTCAAGGGTTTGGAGCTAGGGTTTCGGACTTAGGAGAAGGGGAAAGGAGAGGGGAAAAGAAAATATCAATAAATGATCAAAAATCTCGATTTTAAAGCTGCTGTCCCGAAAACCTCGCTCGAGCGTCCATATGCTCGCTCGAGCGGACCTGTTCCAGCACAGATTCCAAAACTTCAAATAGGTGTAACTCTCCCATCCGGACTCCGTTTTAGGTCATTCTTGTGTCCAAATTGAAGCCCCGGAAATAAGCTTTCCAATGGTTCTAACCTCACATCCAAATTCAAAGTGTGGAAAAAGAAAAGGGAAAAAGAGTGGAAGCTATTCGTAAAATAACTATCCGAATTAAATTCTTTGGTTCAATCATACTTTACCAACATATTACCACCTCAACTAGAATCCCAAATTAAAATAAAGACGCTCCAAATACACTAATAGGATGTCAAAAATGAGTCCACATGCCTCAGAAATACAACTCATCCTGGAGACCCACTCGAGCGGAAGGAGAAATTCTGGGTCATCACACCCTCCCCTCCTAAAAAAAAAATTTCGTCCTCGAAATTGAGGATGCGCCAAAACACAAGGCCAACCGATCACACAACACCAACACCCGAGTACTAGGAAAGAAACTACTCTCACTACAAACCTTTAATCCACTCTTACCAAGGAAGAGACTAACCAAGGGAACGCGTTCCAAACGACGACACTCTAGACGTGACCGTCTCAACAAAATTCAAACCTTCCCTGAAACAATTACTAACAACTGACTAGCGATTCAAGCTAAGTCACTACTCAACCACATAATTCTCAACAACGCAACCAAAGCAAATCTTTTGAGTAATTATTACGAAAACATTTTCTTGCTCAAGAGACATTTCTCAAAGATAGTCAAATTTTCAATGTTGACATTACGAAATAAACCTTGCATTTTCCATGCGAAACTCAAAAGTTTTGTAAACATTTTTCACCAATACGATGTTATCCAAAACACATAATCATCCACCGTTCATTTGCCAAAAATCATTCATTTGAAATTCCTCAAAACCTTTGAATTAAATCAATCTCTCAACAATGCCCTTAGGTGGCCCAAACACTATGAAAAAATTTTGTTTTCCATTTCTTTCCAAAATAGCACTAGCAACATCCATCACTCATACGGTGATGCCAAAACCAACACAAACATAACATTTCTATAATGATAGTTAATAGAAATAACAACAGTGCTATCAAAACACAAGGCATAAGAAATTCATGGTTTTGCAATTTCCTCCCGCCTCCTTCACCACAGATAAGCATATTAGCTATATCATTCTTTCAATAGACACACATTGTAGTGATGTATCATATCAACAACAAATAGAAATATTTCTATTATCAATAAGCACACACACATAAGTGATGCTAATGGAGTTCATCCCCTATCTCCTCCCAACAAATATAAGCACACATAAAAGTAATGCTAATGGAGTTCATCCCCTATCTTCTCCAAACAACATGCATATGCAATGAAACACACGATTGCCATATACAACACATAATCAATACAAGTAATGTTCTGTATTAATTCAACAGTCAACATAAATGACTTAATTTCAGTTATACCTAAGCCACTCGCAAGGTCTACAACAATCAAGACTATCCTCAAGGTGATCAATGTCAACCCAAAACACAATACCAATAAGCTGATTAATCAACTCAACAAACCCCACACTCAGTAATCCACACACTGATGTGCCACTCAAATTACTAACCCCAAACACGGAGTTCTCTACATAAATCCCCAAATTTTGGAATCTCACTGGATCTCCTCAAATTAAACCGCATCAACACTGTGCCTAAGGGTATCACCACCCTCTATGGCCACACAACAAGCCTGCTCATCCCCTCAACTCAAAATCGACAAGGTCAACCTTAATCATACCAACCCAATCACGAAGGACAATTTGACCAACGTTATTCTCGTTATTCTAGAACACAAACGCTGCCAGCATTCACTCACAAACCATACTCCACAATTGATAACCAATCACAACACGAACACTACCCCCATACAACCGATGGGGTCACTACAGACTCGCTAACTAGCAAAGCCCAAGACACAAACCAACAAACAGGTACCATTCCCGCTAACCCGAGATACAAATCTCACATAACCTTGCTGATACCACACAACTCTCGAAACCATCACGTCTAACCCATACACCCATGGATTCCCGCTCTCAACAATTAATCTCAAAAGTGAACAGGGCCCACAGGCCGCCACAAGATTATCTCAACATACAGTACCAAGCAAGCAACAACACTAGGATCATTGACCCCATTAACAACTTCTCGATACATAAAATAGAGAGTTCAAAATTCCATACATACTCCCCAATACATGAGGATTAAACAAACAAACTACTGCATATAAATGCAATACATAAACATGGTGCCTCAGCATCCAACGGTATACCGGTCCATAACAAAATCAATAAACATGATACACCACCGGCCAAGGTAACACTATAGGACTAACTAATAAGTCGCCCCTCGCGAGGCTCCCGAAGCCTGGCCTGCCTGTTTCTGGTACCGATAACGCCCCCGACTGGATGGGTACGACTGAGTCTGACTATACCCCTGAAGAATTTGCACGCAAAGGACAAGAACGTCTACCATGGCCCAGCTGACCACAAACAAAACAACCACCAGGCCCTCTACTCCGAGACTGGTCTAAAACCTGCACCTCCCCGGAACCCCCAACAGAAGGATCCGAAACCCCTGGCGAAGAAAAGGAACCAGCTCCCGACTGAGCATGTTTCCGCCCCCACCCCTTACTGAGCCTAAAGCGCTTAGGAACCGCATGACTGACCGAGATGGTCTCCTCCTTAACCCCATCACCACTAGCAATCAAGGCCTCTACATGGGCCGCTGCCTCAACTAAAGTATAATAATCCTTCCACAAGGATCCAGCTACCTTCTCCCGAATATCGGAACACAACCGCTTTTCGAACTCAAAACAACGACGCTCCTCTGTTGTCACCAACTCTGGAGCAAACCTCGACAAACTACCAAACCGTATCTCAAACTGTGCCACAGGAGTGTCATCCTGACGCAACTCCAAAAACTGTTCCCTCAACCTTTCTCGAGCAGAAGGAGGGAAATACTTGGCCCAAAAGGCCTCGGTAAAAGCAACCCACGAGCCACCCACATTATTCTTAGCATTCTTCCACCGATAACTCACATCACTCTTCAACTGAAAGGTCGCCAAAGAAACCCTCAACTCCTCATCTTCGACTCTAAGCATGTCAAGAGTCTTGGTAATCTGCTCTAACTAACTCTCTGCTTCCAACGGTTTAGCCTCCCCCACAAACTCAGGTGGACCGGAGCGAAAGAACTCCTTAGTAAGCTTGAGAGCATGCCCTCTGCCGCCCTCAGTATGAGCTAGGGCGTCTTGCACTGCTCTCACAATCTCATGTGCGACATCCTCGCCGACAGCCGATGCTGCAACGGCAGGTACTAAAGGAACTGCTGTGCCTCTTCAGGCGTTCCTACAACTCAACCGACCTCTACTCCCTCGTGTAGACATCCTATAAAGCACCAATTAAAATACATTTAGTGTCAACACAATAGCCTTCTCCGAGGCACACCCTAACATTGGTAAGTCACAAGACACACTTAGCCTCAAACTTTACATCTCTACTGCATATAAACATCTAAACATGTAACCACATAATCGAATCAAGTTCACAAAGATAGCCACTCATCCCGGAACTCTCAAGGAATTCCTATCAGAAACCACGTTGATCAGGCGTGTTTCCAAAAGGACCTCAAAGCAAGTTCACCGGTTATGAATACTATCCAGGAGACTGAATCCCATGCTCACATAAATGCAACACATAAGTCCTAATATTCATGTTAACTATATGCAACGTCCTCACTATACGTAGTAAACCCACTGTGATAAAAATCACTTCCCACGAGCTCAAGGTATTCAAACCCGGTAGCTCTGATACCAAGTTGTCACGCCCCACTTTTTATTACTCGAGGTCATTACCAAGTTCATTAGCTTAATTCAATTTCAGAGATAATATGCGGAAATAAACTCATACATTCAACCCATAGCAATGGATATCAGTACTCTCATTCGTATACAAGTAAATGTTTCATGGACATACTAATAAATTGCCCTTAGGCTTACAACTTTTAAATAAACAACTGAAGGGTGTAACCCTTTTACACATATGGCGTTCCGCCAACAAGAAAGAGGCCCCGTGGCCAACAAATAAGTAGATCCAAATCTTGCAGCTCAACCTGCTAAACACCTGAAAAAGATTCAACAACGTGGGATGAACATATAGTCCAGTAGGGATCTCAACTTGATCCTTAACAATAACAACAGTACAGATAGCTATGATCATGCACACTCATTCTTATACTAGAATAGTAATGTGACAGTTTAGACAAAATATATATATATAAATATATATAAACTTTTCTCAAAAACAACTATTTCATTCAACGCTATAAGCGATTCATCTTTCCTTTTTTCCTTTCATTAACCCCGTTCCCAATCTTTTATACATAAGCAACTACTTAGGAAATAAATTCACTAAGACCACTACTATTCTCCAATTTCCACACATACAACAGATGTGCCTTTCTAGAACATATTTCTAAAATGTTTGATTCTCTTTACACTTCTAAAAGACAAAGGGGTAGCAACTAATACATGATTAACACAAGATAATCCAATTACAATTTCATGACACGAATGTCTACATTGCCTATGACACATAGTCTATGGCACAATTCACCTTCCAATTATGGCTCAGAACCTGGCCAAATAACTCAACAAGGGTTCCATCTCTCATTAACAATATTTCCAAATTCAACAGGGATAACAAATCAAGTTAAACATATATGATAACATAACGAATACACATGTTGGTATCGTAACAATCACAATCAAACTCACTTCCATACTTCCCAACTGATACACATTTTGGCGATATATCATATCAAATAAACAAACACTTCGGTGGACAAGCATATGAGCTGTATCACACTTCTATAGATAAGCATATGAGCTGTATCTCTGCAATAGGCGCGCATATAAGCAGCAACCCTGGGTCCATCCCCTATCTTCCCATAATCATTAACCGGTTTAGAGGTACATCCCCTATCTTCCCCTAAACCGTGGAGTACATCCCCTATCTCCTCCCATACACAAGTAATGCATATAAACACAACGTCATATACACAATCAATCAATAGTGTAATGTATACACAACAGTTCAACGCAACCGTGTCATCCTCCACCGATGACCAAGGACAAAACCTCTAGATGCAGGTATATTGTACATCTATAAACATACTCAATTGTCATGAGATTATCAACTTATCACTAATACTAACATAGTAGTATAAGATACAACAATCCAACATTCATACCCATTCCAAAGTACTTTTCCCATTCCACAAAACCAATCCCACTTCCTTTTATTTTCAAAACCAACTTCATCCCTTTTGTTTCCACAAAATCAAATCCAAAGGCAATAGAGCCAAAACTCATTTTTATCAACCACATTCTTTTCAAAGTCATTCCAATTTAATTATATAAATTAAATCATAACCATTAAATTAGGGTTTTCCTCCCTCTTTCTCAATATTGAACAAAAGGCCTCAATCATCTAAAATAACCAACAATGGCTTCCATTAATCCAGAATACCCAAGTATTTACCCAAAGATCAAACCCCTCTATTAAATTATTAAATCAATAAATATTAGGGTTTCCTCTCCTTTCAACAACAACTAGCTAATTAACACCCAATTAGCCCCAAAACACATCTAATAATCATGGATCTAAAACCAACAACCAACCCAAAGTTCAACCTCATGAATTTATACAAAAATCCAACATGATATAGTTTTCATGCAATACAAAAATTACCACATGTCTATCTATAGATGAAGTATTGAAAAAAAGCAAGGAGAATCCCTACCTCAAGAACCAAGCAAGAAACCAAACCTAGAGAAGAATCCTACGCAATCTCGAATTCCAATCGGTTGAAAATGTTCATCTCCTCTTGTTCTTCATCCTTGATACAAGAATCATGGTGGGTTGTTGATCAAAGTAAAGGAATTCAAGGGTTTGGAGCTAGGGTTTCGGACTTAGGAGAAGGGGAAAGGAGAGGGGAAAAGAAAATATCAATAAATGATCAAAAATCTCGATTTTAAAGCTGCTGTCCCGAAAACCTCGCTCGAGCGTCCATATGCTCGCTCGAGCGGACCTGTTCCAGCACAGATTCCAAAACTTCAAATAGGTGTAACTCTCCCATCCGGACTCCGTTTTAGGTCATTCTTGTGTCCAAATTGAAGCCCCGGAAATAAGCTTTCCAATGGTTCTAACCTCACATCCAAATTCAAAGTGTGGAAAAAGAAAAGGGAAAAAGAGTGGAAGCTATTCGTAAAATAACTATCCGAATTAAATTCTTTGGTTCAATCATACTTTACCAACATATTACCACCTCAACTAGAATCCCAAATTAAAATAAAGACGCTCCAAATACACTAATAGGATGTCAAAAATGAGTCCACATGCCTCAGAAATACAACTCATCCTGGAGACCCACTCGAGCGGAAGGAGAAATTCTGGGTCATCACATGAGATGAGCCCCGAAACTCAAAACTAGGCACATGTATTGACTTATAGCTATACAAAGCATGCATTATTTGACTATGAATTACAAAGACAGAGCCAAGGCAGTCCTAAAACATGAACATTTCTAGTTCAAAGCATGACCAAAAGATGCTAGCATGATGGACTAAAATAGCACGCAACTTTGACTAGCAAACATGGGTTACATGGCATGTACATGAAGCAGGTGAGAACTCATCAAACCAGCAAAAATTAGTGAATAAAACATGCCAAAACATGCCTAAATAACCTCTGAAATGCAGCCAACACATGCACAAATGATGGGTTCTTTTAGAGGGCCATACAAGGGGTTATTAAGCACATACAAGATAGACACTTAGCATGGCAAAATTAACTCTAAAAATCAAATATGATAGCCCTAAAACTTACCAAATTGGCCCTGAAATCAGTCAACAAAGCATGCAAGATAGGGCCTCTTTGGAAGGCCAAAAAGACCATCAAGTAAAACAAGGTGAGAGGGGGTCACCCCCCTCTGATTTTGGCCTTCAAGAATACACCTAAGCCACTGAAAATCTGCTGGATTTCAGTGGCTAAGAGGCCAAGCCATGGCTAATGCAAGAGCTCTAATGCATAGTCCTAATCATGGAGAGATGAAGCATGCATAGGGGGAAGACGACCCCAAACAGAGGATAGACCTTAATCAAACATGAAGATGATGTAAAAACAAGACTTTTTTCAGTTTGTAACAAATCCCAAAAATGTTTACAAGTGAGGCTAAAACATGGTGCAAAAATAGCCCTAAAAGAGAGATAGAGGACAAGGGGCAGTATCTGGCCTCAAACAGCCAAGTGCCCTTCAACAAAGTTGAAGAGGGGCTCAAAAAAAGATACTTTACAGTTTATGGAAAATCTCGAATATGCTCACAAGCAAGGCTATAATATGATGCAAAAATGGCCCTAAAAAAGAGATAAAGGGCAAGAGACAGTAGATGGCCTCAAACAGCAAAGAGCCCTTCAACAAAGTTGAAGAGAGGCTCAAAATAAGGCACTTCACAGTTTGGCTCGAAGCCCGAAAATGCTCACAAGCAAGGCTAATATATCATGCAAGATAAGGGCCAAAAGGAGGGATAAAGCACAAAGGGTGGGTAGAAGACCTCAAAAAGAAAAAACTTCTTAATCAAACATGAAGATGAGCTCAAAATAGGACTATTTTCAGTTTAGGTCGAAACCCAAAAATGTAAGCAAAAGGAGCTAAGATATAGAACAAAATAGTGCAAAAATGGGGAAAATAGGAGCTTACCCTTGTAGAGCCGACCTCCAGCAGCTTTTGGTCCAAGAAAATGAGCTTTCAACCTCTGCAAATGACCTCCAAGGTGCTGGAATGGATGATGGAGGTGGTAGGCTATGGGTTGTAGTGCAAAATGGCCAAGAAACTAGGGTTTTGGAGCTTGGAATAGTGAAAATGGAGGGAGAAGGGGGTGAGCCTTGGCTGGTTTTTTCTAACCCTTAGAAATGGAGGTGGGGGTTAGTTATATAGAGGGAGAGGAGTGAAAGAAAAGGGGGGGAAAAACAATTCAAAAATGGAGCCAAAAAGGCAGACCCTCGGACAGAGGGTCTGGTGCAAAACAGCTGGCACAGCTGTAATGCACTAGGAGGGACAAAAATGGCCGGCCAGGTGCAAAAGGTTCAGGTGGCCGGCCGGCCACCTCCCCTGGTCGACTGGCCAGTTCAAAAGGTTCAAGTGGCCGGCCTGCCATCTTTTCTGGTCGGCCTGCTACTTTTCTTGATTTTTCAGGATAAAAAATGGATCTGCCGGAAAGAAAGATGGCCGGCTAGTGATTTGGAAGTCCAAAGGTGGCCAGCCAGGTGTCCAAATTGAAGCCCCGGAAGTTAGCTTTCCAATGGTGCAAACCTTGCATTAAAATTTCTCTTGTGCAAAAAGTTATGCCTGTTTTGGTGAAGCTGCGCAGATTCGGTCCAACCGGAGTGATGCCCTACTTCAATCAGCCATATCTCCCCCGTCCGGAATTGGCTTTAGGAGATTCTTGAGTGCAAAATGAAGCCCTGGAAGTCTTCTTTCCAACGGTGGTGGCCTCATAGCTTGATTCCAAGTATGCAAATGAATAGGCCCGATTCGGCGAGGGCTGCTCGACTCTCTCTTAACGGTTCATGCCCATTTTCTCCCCCAACTGGATTTCTTCCCTCTTCTCCTATTTTCTTCAACTTCAAACCCCTAAGAAAGGTGTTTTGAAAGATTTTTCAAAGATTTCATCTCTCTTTCATTCATTCCCACTTTGTCTTTGCTCGATTTACCGAAAAGCGCAACATTTAACGAAATGCGAGCGTCGGAACATCGTAGGAACTTTATTTCAAAAACGTTTTTGAAAGAGAGGGTTTTAAGGTCTAAAACCATTCAAAATAGCTTTGGTCCAAAATGGGGTGTAAGGTTGAGATTTGACTCTCTCTCCTTGCCGAAGAAATTGAACCTTTGCATTGCACACCTTTCTCCACTATGTAAACCATCAGTCGCGTCCAAGTCTTAAGGGCGGTCAAAAATGGGGTGTCTACAGTCACCCAATCGCACCACCGCTCGAGCGTAGAATACACTTTCCTAGTAGTTTTGTAGGCCTGCAAAAGTACTGAGAGTCCACAAAGCCCTCTGCACACAGGAAGTGACGCTCGAGCAGAGGAGTAAAATTTTGATAAAAGTTTGAAAACCAAGTCAAGATCAATTGAATACTTTATTATCACTTATTTACTAATGGATAAAACTTAAATCAAATATCAGTATTAACTTGTGAAAATAGAATATGTTTTTTGTTTGGATCATCTAAAGTTTAGATGATTGTATTAATTGAATAAGTTTGTACATATTGACAGATAGTTAGGAGCTTATTAAACAGCTAAATGATGCTCATATGGTTGATTGGCAAATTGAAAAAATCCTAGCACATATAAAGTTGTTGTGTAAGTCCATGGACAATGATGTATTGCTAATGTACCTATACAAGTGGTCCAAGCTGCTCACAATGTGGCAAAACAAAGCTTGTGTTTTGTGTTTTGTAGACGTTGTTCTTATTATGATATATATCTATATATTCTCTATTCCTAAAATATATATATGTATATATATATATATATATTATTTTTAAAATATACAACCAAACAAATTTGGATTTTTAACTTTTTAAAAACTATTTTCAAAATATACAACCACACAAATTTTCAAATTTTATAACTTTTTTAAAACATATTTTTTCAAAATTGATTCTACAAATTAAACAAAAATTGATTCAAAAAACTAATTCTATGCTTTGTGCCTGGGCACAAAAAATATTGTACCCGAGCACATGACTAACAGTTGCCCCACTAACGTGTGCCACAGTGCACCAAATGGAGTTGTCGGGCAAAATACCATGCGCTCAGGCACACATTGACGTGCGCCTGGGCACACGTTAAACAAATTGAGATGATCATGTGCTGGGGTGCACTCGGGCCCACTTACCTATGCTTGAGGTAGAAAAACATGTGCCTGGCACACCTTAAGCAGTAGCCACTACATTGTGCGCCCAGTCCCACACTAACTTGTGCCTCGGCACACTAGGTATCAAAAATTAATTACAAAAGAGATAAAAATGGGACTCACCATAGAGAAATGAGCATGGAAAATATAAGGAAATTAGCAGCTTGTATATGACCAAAATAGGGTACCAAAACAGCCCACCATACTCAACTCTCAAATTCTTCATCTTTGGTGCCAATGAAGTCACCCAAGGTCATCGAAGAAACCTCAAATAAAAGCCTGAACTAAAAATAGATTGAAGTCAAATATTTGCTAATATATCTCATCAATTGAAACAACAATAGCATCATATTTGTCAAAAAAACAACAAAATTTGTCACATGGTCAAACATGGTATACCGAACGAACAAGAGGGGTAAGAATAATACAACAAAAATTACAAACAAAAGCGGGCAATTTGCAAAATCCATTTGGTCAAATCCTATTACATCATAATATCACATCCAAACTATAATTTCTAAAATAAACCACCACTTCTCAAACTTCAGTGTTTTCAGTCCATAATTCATCATCATCCATAACATTGGTTTGTTTGAGTGATATTTAACTAAAACATAAATGCAAGGAACGACTAACAACTTAGATAATATTTTCTACTCCCACATCAATGTCTGCAAAGAGGAAACACCATCCAGTTTATCTGTATCTCTCTTGCATAGACTGTTTGTGTGCTTCTCGTAAAGAAAGCAAAAGGTCTCTGAACAGCTTCAATTCCCAAATTAGATATCCTTCAACCTATGAGTAAAAGAAAGAAACAAATAAATTATTGGGCTGAAAACAATTATTAATCAAGAAATTATTAATATGTGAAGGCTGACAACCACCTGCAACTCAAGAGTTCAAGGGCTGAAAACATCAATTCAATGTCTCTAGTAATTATGGTAAGTTTACAAGCAACCACCAAAGAAACTGTGTGCATTTATGCAAGTAATTAGTGCCAAGGATGTTCTATCACTACAAGTCAGTCTGCCTTAATAATAAGAACAGCTGCAAAACAAGATGTTCAGAAGGCAATGTATTTATTTAATGGTTGTTTTGGATAACTAACATGCATGTTTTGGGTTGCATAACTAAATGTTTGACAGAGACGCATCCATATAGAGGGAGAAAGATAATGATTTACTGACCAAGAAAAAAGATCTTTCTTTCATAACCTTCATATTGTTTCCTTTCTTATTGGGCATGATACTTCAGTGTTTTCTTCTTTTTTTTTCCTCACAATCTATCTCTAATTCTCTAACCGTGTGTCTTATTGACATGCCGCTTGCTCGCACAAGTTTGTTTAATCTAGGGAAAGGTGCCCGTGATGATCTCCGGCCAGTTTGGTGGCTGTTTTTTATTTTTGCCCCCCAAACGGCCCATTTTCGCCTTCTTTTTCACATCTTTGTCTCTAATTATCTAACCGAGTGTCCTATCAACATGCTGCTTGCTCTTACATGTTTGTTTAATCTAGAGGGAGGTGCCTGTGATGGTCTCCGGGAAGTTTGGTGGCTGTTTTTATTTTTGCCCCCCAAACGGCCCGTTTTCGCTTTTTTTTTTCCACATCTTTGTCTCAAATTATCTAACCGTGCATCCTATCAACGTGCCGCTTGCTCTCACAAGTTTGTTTAATCTAGGGAGAGGTGCCCGCAATGGTCTCCAGGTAGTTTGGTGGCTGTTTTTTTTTTTTTTTTTTTTTTTTGCCCCCCCCAAAGGGCCGTTTT
Source organism: Camellia japonica (assembly GCA_030407325.1). Taxonomy (NCBI): domain Eukaryota; kingdom Viridiplantae; phylum Streptophyta; class Magnoliopsida; order Ericales; family Theaceae; genus Camellia; species Camellia japonica. The sequence goes on along the minus strand of JAPPVO010003867.1, from coordinate 513 downwards.
CGCCTTTTTCTCACATCTTTGTCTCTAATTCTCTAACCATGCGTCCTATCAACGTGCCACTTGCTCTTACATGTTTGTTTAATCTAGGGTGAGGTGCACGTGATAGTCTCCGGGCAATTTGGTGGCGAGGGGCCCTTCAAACTTTTTGCATAGAATCACCATGTACAAAAACAAACAAACAAAGAACATGATAATGTAGAACAAAGTTGAATTTCAGAGAGATAGAGAGCAACCCCGCACTCACCCATTTCATCTGTTTAATTAAAAAAATGCTTATAATAATGATAACATTTTGCAGCTTAGCATGGAGATCCCCAGCCACAATTTCTATTCACCACTATGGAGCTAGTAAAAAGAACAAAGACTGAAGAAATTTAAACTATTGTGTAAAAAAAATACTACAAGCGCTTACAACATTCTTCTCTTATGTGTTTTTGCATCCTATCAAGAACTTCCACTTTCATGCAAGCTTACATTTCCACCTGACTTGCAAATTTTAAAAATATCAAATAA